>JANHJO010005333.1:41348-54044 GCA_032468235.1 Pseudoxyrhopus heterurus | reverse complement strand
GTCAGAGCTCTCTGCTATGACCTGTCCGTCTTGGGTGGCCCTGCACGGCATAGCTCATAGCTTCACTGAGCTACGCAGAGATCTCTGGCCCCTTCACCATGACAAGGCAGTGATCCTTGAAGGGGGAAATTAACTCTAGGAAGAGGGGTTTTTGTCTATAATTTTTATTTGATATTAAATCCTCTGTTTTTCAGACTGTCATAGATGCCAATATTTTCCCAGCTCTAATAAATATTTTGCAAACTGCTGAGTTTCGGACAAGAAAAGAAGCAGCGTGGGCTATCACTAATGCAACATCAGGTGGCTCAGCTGAACAAATAAAGTAAGTAGTAGTGACTTGCTCATAGGTGATTGGTGAGAACCGTTACGAAACATTAAGGGTGGAGATCCAAGAGCTGCATGTTCTTGACCCCCTTAAAACACCCCCAAAGATCATGCTATTGAAATTCATCAAAGTGCCATTTTTGACAGTGCAGATATTTATATTATTGTGGTTAAAAGTGCAGAAGAAAAATAAGATTCTACAGTGCTTAATGCATTATTTTACATTTTAAACCTCCCAGACTTTTCAAAAAATGAAAACAACCAATTTTGGTTCCATCTTCCAGTGACATCACTTGTAAAAACCAGAACATCCCCCCAAAAAAACCCGAACATCAACCAAACCCTATCTCCATTGCATAGCTATTGCCTGCCCTTCTTGTAATTGCTCCCAAAGATACTTTAAAATAGAAGACTTGTGGTAAAAGCTGATCCCATGTTTTATTTTGTCTGGCCTGCAACTCATTTGATATATCTTCATTAATGCTTTAGGTTGGACTTTTAATACTTTTTAGCAGTTTTTCTATTCTTTATTTTACTACTGACTGAATACTTTCCCAGAGAAAATTGATTATTTATCAGTAATAATCTTCCTTATGTATTTAGGACATTTGAGCCATATTAATTTTACATTTGAGCCATATTAATTTTATGTTTCAAAATTACCTATCCTTATAAGTGATATAACCATGATGTGCACGTTGACCAACAAAATCCTCTGGGTGACTTCCAATTGGTATGGTTTTCAGATATCTAGTACAACTTGGTTGCATCAAACCACTCTGTGATCTCCTTACCGTGATGGATTCAAAGATTGTGCAGGTAGCACTTAATGGACTGGAAAACATCTTGAGGCTGGGTGAGCAAGAAGCAAGAAGAAGTGGCACTGGCATTAATCCATACTGTGCGCTCATCGAAGAAGCCTATGGTAAGGGTGATGGCTAGAAACCGGAATATTGATTTTGCTCTAAGCCTGTCAGCTCAACTTGCCTTATAGGGTTGCTAGGAGGGAAATTGGCAGGAGTATTTATGCTTGCTGCCTTGAGTTAACATATATACATACATAAAAAGGTGGGATAAACATATAATAATATCAGTAGATTGGTCTTTGCTTATTTTCCATTGTTTATTTTAATCTGAATTTTAGTGCAGTGTGCCTATTCTTTCAGTCCCTGTCTAAAGCAGTTATTATAAACCTCTTTGCCTTCAACTTTGCTATATTCTTCCTTTTAGTTGCCTCCTATATTCCATTTCAAATAATATTTGTATATTGCCATAGAAAAGGTTAGTACAAATGTAAATCTGGTTTTTGGTAAGGAGCTGTGGTGACTCAAGTGGTTAGAACACAGTACTTCAGATCAGCAGTTTAGCTGATTGAATCCCACCAGCTCCAAGGTTGACTCAGCCTTCCATCCTTCTGAGGTCGGTAAAATGAGAACCCAGATTGTTGGGGGCAATATGCTGATTCTGTAAACTGCTTGGAAAGGGTTGCAAGCCCTGATAGGCAGTATATAAATACAGTGCTATTGCTATTGCTATTGTTCCCAAAATAAGAACAAGATTTGAAAACTCTCTAGTTCTATTATATAACCCAACAAAAGGTTGTAGAAGCCATATCTTGCCATTAGACTTTAAGCTGTACTTGGCTACATTGGGTAAAACAAATCATATTTATTCCAACTTGTAACATGAAGAGATTTGGAGAATATGTAATTATTTGTATACTGCATGCTCTGTTGTCTAACTGGCATCTGCAGATTCTAAGATAGTAAAGAGAACATTAATTAATAAGGCTCAACCAAGTTTAGTGCCAAAAGGACTTTTAGCATCTTGAATAGTGCAGTGCTACTCTTTTTTACAGTTTGCATAAGAATAAGTGAGTTCAGGCTGAACTAGACTGTCCTAGTTCAGTTTCTAGGTTTAGGGAAAGGCTGAAACAGAGTAACTATATATATCTTCCAGTTCAAAATTTGATGGAAGTTCTGTATTTTCTTGCAGGCCTGGATAAGATTGAATTCCTGCAAAGTCACGAGAACCAAGAAATATATCAAAAGGCCTTTGACCTGATTGAGCATTACTTTGGGACAGAAGAAGAAGACAGCAACATTGTCCCACAAGTAGATATTGGCCAGCAACAATATATCTTCCAGCAGTGTGAGGCTCCCATGGAAGGTTTCCAGCTCTGAAGTGCTCCCGTCTGCCATTAATGTAGAGCTCTGAGTGGTCTCATTTACCATAAATGTGTGAGCTAATTTGCTTGCTTTGCACATACACTACCTTAAACACAACTGGAAAAATATTTGGCTCTTAGTTGTAGGATGCCACTTTGATAAGGGCTTATCTTAAATACTGAGCCCGTTGTTCAGAACTGGCGCACTTCTGTAAAGATACCGTTTTTCCTGATTTTTCCTATTTTTCCTAATACACTGAAAACGTAACCCTAGAATCTCAAACAAGGACATTTCCCTGTGGAGTATTCTTTTACTGTCTACTGAGACTTTTGAGAGACTCTTCCTTCCCATGCATTCCTTTAGGTGCCTGCCTTGTTCAGTGAATTTAAGAGAAGATAGTTAATGCACGCTCAGGATTTGAGTGGCATTCTTCTGTGCGGCAGCCTGGATTCCTGTTAATTTATAAGCATATCTGGTTAGAATTATTCTATTCCCTGTGTCTATGGCAGCCCATGAATACCTTTCTCCAGGTTTTAGGAATATTGCTATTTGTCAGCAAGCTGATTTCAGTGCTCCCATTTTGACTGCATAGGATTTGGGAGTTCCTTTCTTCAATGCAGACAGGAAATCAGCCCATCCTTCTATTAAAAAATATAGCACTTTCTTTGACGTGTTCTAAATTGGGCTATTGATAGAGAAAACCTCTCTACCACTGTCTAAATTAGCACACCCTCCTAAAGCGTACTTTCACATCCTCGCTAGCATGGTGATGAAAACTTCCAACTTAAATTTTTTTGTATAGCTCCGTCAAACAAAGCTGTATGTAAGTGGTTAATATTCTAAATTATTGATGCTAGGACACTTGATCCCTGGTTTGCATCTGCTTTCACAAACTGCAGTTTTCTAAATCAAATCAGACAGATTGGTTATTAGCAGTTTCATTAAAAAAAAATACCAGAAACCATCTGCCCTGTATAATAGATTCCAACACGCCCAAATAATAATCTGTTTCATGGTTAAACTATAAGCACTTCAGCCATTTAACATTCTTGCACCTTTCATTTAGTTTTCAATACAGCTATCTCCAATGAAAAAGTAATATTTCAGCCTCTGCAGCAGCTAAGAGATTCAATTTCTTGAAGAATACCCTTTGGGTAAGATGAGGTTGGAGATCTCTAATAAGTTTGGATTTAAGACCTTGGAAATGAACACCAGTTGCTTTGATCTCTTTGATTCATGTTCTCTGATCTTGGCAGTATAAAATAATTATTTCAGGAGTGTTGTCCTATGAATGAATTAAGTGGCATTTTCATTCATTTTCCAAACACATGACCTTTGTTTACGCTTTACAAAAGAAAACTAGTATCACCTACAATATACTACTTTGTCGAAGTCTTGATCCGTATCCTGTGTCCCACATAGCTTCCGTTGATACCTGTTCTTCAGCAGCCGCCACAATCCAAATTACTGTATTCATGATAGCACTCTCTTATGCTGAAGGTGCACCATAGTTACAATGTCAGTTGGATTTCCTGTTCGATCTGGGGAGTTTAAAAACAGAGCTAAGATGGCTGGGATGGTACATTTCACAATAAACTAACTGTCCATTTTGTTGATCGTCCAGATTGTTGGGCCCCAGGTGAGAGAAGGAATTTATGGGCTCCTTTTAATTGTTGTTTACATGACAAGTTTGACTCCAGGTGATCTGACAATCATGCTTTCTGATTGGCTAGGATTGCTTTGGGAAGAGATCCCCATTTTTAATACCAGACATCAGATGGGTAAAATAATCTGTTACACATAGGAAAGCAAACAATATGCAGTTTGCAGTTCAAAAGTAAATGAGCAATCTTTAACAACATTTTTAATTTTATATAATCATCTTTTTCTTAAAGAATGGTAGAAACACTGATGAAAAAAAAAAGTCCATTTCGTTTCCACAGCGATTTTTTTTGTGGCTGGGTTTTTTAAAAGGATAAATTTCTGACGACGTCATTTCTATACAATATGCTTTAAATCATGTACTTTATTGCATAGTTGTTCTAGAGAGAGGAGCTACATATTTTGTAAAGCAGCTTCAATGAAGTGTGTATGTGATACTGAAATGTATCACGTACACCAATACTAATACGTGTGTGCATATTTAGTTTGTCCATGCACATACACACTCTTCTGGGACAATTGCTAATGTGTATGTATATATGTATATTTACACAAACTTCACAGTGGAAGTTTTTCTCTGAAGCTCCTAGAACAATAATGGTGCATTGGTGTTTCTTCTAGTAAAATAATGACAGTTCTCTCTTTAAAAGGGTGAATTAAATCATATATTCAAATGAATGGAGTGTGTATGTGTTTATAGAAGAGTTAATTAGATTTATCATATAGGTGAAATGTAGAAATAGACTGTACAGTCCAGAGTTGTATAATTGAAGTATTTTAGATAGCTGAAGTTGTAAAATGTTATTAGTTATGTAGCCTGCTGAAGGTTTTGGTTTTGGTTTGGTTTTTTTTTAATGTGGAGCAAGGAGAGGAGATAAACTCCTGAAACAAGTGTCAACACTTTTCAGGTGTGCACTGGGTGGATTGAATGGAATGTGAAAGAGGACTGTAAATTGTAATGTTGTCTTAAAGTGATTCAAAAAAAAGGGGAAGTGGGAGAGTTTGGAAAGATCTTCTTTGAAGAGCTAACACTGAATTTTGTATCCTATTTACATATCCACAGTTAGTCACAAGATTTTTGGCAGTAGCAAAGATTCCTCTAATACAGCGGGATGGGATAGTTCGGTGTGAGCAGCAGGTACGCACGCATACACAGGTCCATTTGTGTGAGCAGAGCTTTGTGCGTTCACACAAGCGCCCACCGCTTGCGCAAGCACCCACCACTCACGCGAGTGGAGTTCCGCCCGCACACTGCTTGTGCAGCCCAGTTCCAAACAGGCCACGACCTGGTTAGTGGGCCATGGCCCAGAGGTTGGAGGACCCCCTGCTCTTAAAAAGTTCCAACATAGGCCAGAAGAGTGAAGGAAAATGAATACAGATAGTCCCCAACTTACAACCACAACTGGGACCTGAATTTTAGTCATAGGTTGTTGCAGTTATATGTCAAAATACCACATGACTGGTCCCAGTTTTTAGACCATTTTTACAGTCATCATTTAGTGAATCATGGTTATAACTCTGAATCTATTGTACATTTTTTTTTTGGCTAGAAATGCAGTCTTGTGACCATGGGGGCCACATTTTGCAATGGCCGGAAGTGCTGTATAGATCACAAAGCACCCTTTTTGAGAATGTTGTAATTTTGGTTGTTAAACAACTGATCCTTAGTTTAGGATTACTCGTACCTTGATCTATTATTTCTGAACCTGAACCGCAATGGACATTTTCAACTGGAAAGGAAGAATTAGGTTTGGTTCTGCCAGCAAGCTTGGCCAAAACTACAGGACATTAATCACTATTATTCAAGGGAGGAATATACATTTCATAAAATGTTTTCTTTTTGTCTTAAGAAAAATGTGTCATTTTTTAAAAGAAATAATTACACATCACTGACAAATCCCAAAAATGCCAGGACACTTCAGGAGATTTTAATTTAGCATTAATGCAGATTATCTTTGTCATAGTTTTGGAGAAATGTCAAGTAGAATAATGAGAATTTGAACTTCCAAGTTGCTATCCGGTTGCTAGAATGCCATTGCTAAGTACGCATGGACAGCACTATGGTTAGCATAACTGCTGTATAAGGACAGCCCCCAATGGAAAATTGGCTCTTCTGCCAAATTGTTGGCAATTAACAGCTAGGAAAATCTCTCTGCAGTCAGGAAGAGACGGCTCTTGTGTGTCCTAATGAAATGTCATTTTGTCCTGAACTAAATCCTAAGTGAAAATAGTTACTAACCTGCAGTTTAACAGCTTGGATGTTGCCTTATGAAATGCATTACTGATATACCATTCTTATTAAGCACAATACAGTAAGAATTTGAGCATAGGTTACCAACAGAGATGTGGTTATTGTAGAGAATCATTTTTGTGCCCGACATACAGATTCTGTGCTGAACAAAGCACAGAAGAGATTTTGGTAAAGCCTGTATGATTCCATTAATAATGCACATGGGAATTTCTCCATTCAGTTCTCCTTTGATCATTGATGAAAAGTTGAGAAGCATCTTATTTTTAATTCATTTCCTTTCTCAGTTTTTTCCTGCATTTAATTTAAATTTAATGCTTTTAATTTTCAAACTTTCAAATATATCTTCTATGCATTGTCCTTGGAATCCCATCTGAGTTGTATCGTCACTAAAACAGAAGGTAGGCAGCCTGCTATCCACAGGTATTAAGGTATCAGTAGACAGCCAATCGTCATCCGTGTTCTCTGACAATCTGACTTCATTTTTAAAGATTCTTTTTAATTTACCGTATATACTCGAATATAAGCCGAGTTTTTCTGCCCTCAAAAAGGGCTGAAAAAACCACCCTCGGCTTATACTCGAGTCAACTAATTTTCGGGGCTAGATTGATGCGTGCTGTGCGGGCATCAATTTAGCCCTGAAAATCAGCTGATTTGAGGCCAAAAACGGGCTGATTTTGGGGCCCAAATTGCCCCGTTTTTGGGCCTAAATTGATGCCTGTGCAGGCATTTTTGGGCCTAAATCAGCTGGTTTTCGGCCCTAAATTGATGCCTGTGCAGCCCCAAAAATCAGCTGATTAGTATAAGCCAACTCGAGTATAAGCCTGATCGGCTTATACTCGGGTCAATGATTTTACCCGGTTTTCCTGGGTAAAATTAGGACCTCGGCTTATACTCGGGTCGGCTTATACTCGAGTATATACGGTAACTAATTTTGAAATTGGCATGCTCCAACACACATACGACCCATAGACACTTTTTTTGCAATGGGAAAAAGCAAATGGCTTCACCCGGGGTTTTTTATAGTGGGGTTGTATCCCCAATTGTCCATTAAAAGTTGAAGTAAGCAATGGATGGTATCATGCCCCTCCACTTTGTCCTTTATGATTGGCCATACCCATCATGAAAGTCATTTTGTGAGAATGTTTCCAACATGCCGCCTCCTTCCCAATTTGTTCTGCTACTGCATAATTCTGAAATGTATTTGTCCTGAATCTCACAGGTGTTCATCTTCATGGGTGTTCATTCCTTGGCATTTGGATGTAATTTCTCATACTATCCCATAAGATAACTCCGTGGTATAGGTAGTCCTCAACTTATAACAATTTGTTTAATGACCGGTCAAAGTTGAAACGGCACTGAAAAAAACGTGACGTGACTTTTTTTCAAAGTTATGACCTTTGCAGTATCCCCATGATCATGTGATTAAAATTCAGATGCTTTGCAACTGGTTCATATTTATGACCATTGCTGTGTCCCGGGGTCATATGATCATCTTTTGCAACCTTACAAGCATAGTCAATGAGAAACCAGATTGATTTAAGAACTGGGTTACTAACTTATCCATTGCAGTGATTCATTTAACTGTGGCAAGAAAGGTCGTAAAATGGGGCAAAACAAATGTCTCACTTAACAACGGAAAATTTGGGCTCCATTGTGGTTGTAAGTCGAGGATTACCTGTATTAGAAACTGTACTGGGCATGATCAGCTTTCCTTAGTTAAGATTAATATTAAAACTGATGTTCAAAACAGGGTTTTCTCAACTCTATTCTTATCATAGTTCATCTCCCCACCTATTGACCTTACATTACAAAAAAACATGAAATGTGGCCTTTCCAACTGATGCTACCTGCTTTGCTTTTAATATTGTCAGCTATACTTCCATAACTAGTGGGCAAAGCTGGTTCAGTACCTCTGCACATGCTGTAACTACAGTACAAGGTTAAGATACAATGCTCTTACCAGCCAAATAAGACATACAGACACATCTAATTTAATACTTAACCTCAGTAGCAATTTTTGGAACGAATCTATTTTTTAAATGCCAGTGTTTTGCATCTTTTCAAATGTCCATTTAATAACAAAAATGAGTTCCCATTTGAAATAAATATTGGTATGACCAGTATTGGGAAGCAATTAAAAGTGTACTGTATGGTTTCTTAAAGCTTTCACATTCTAGGTAGCTTTTAGATAGCTGCTGTTAGCTTATTGTTTATTAAATACCATGCATTTCTTCAAATGTTAGGAAATGATTCCTCATTTCTTAAGGCTTATGTCATTTCAGTATTCTGGTTTGAAATTAAATCATACATGACACTTCTTTCATGAAATGGGAAAAATGCCCAAGAGTAAAAAGAACTCTACAATCGCCGCCACAATTACTAAGATCAACATACTAAAGAGATACAACTTTAGGGGTATACTAACAAGGCAAATTATCTGTTTTAAGTTTACATGTAAGTGCGAATAAGTATGAATTATTTTATCATTCATGTATACGTTACCCAGTACAGATGAATTCAGTATGCTGGGTAGATCCATTTATTATTAGAGCAGGGTGTATTTTACAGGTTATAAAGATTAGATATAGATATAGATATATATCCAGCATCCAGGATTTAAAGAAACATTCTAATACAGAGATTCAGACTTTCAAAAACAAAATGTGCTTTTGTTTTAGTCAGAAATGCAGTCTTCCATCAGAAAGAATGAAAAGTTTAGAATTGCCATCGAACTGTAAATTCTCTTTTTGAAATGTGAAAAAAAAATGAAGTCAATGTTTCTTAAGTTGCTCTTCCAATTCATGATGGAAATCGCACACCAACAGATCTAATCTTCTTTTTGATTATGGCTTGGTAGAAGTACTTTCAGCAGTCTCTTCTATCTGCTCAACACCACTGTGTATATACCGCAGTGATCTATATTTTTCAACATCCTGCAACAGAATGACCGTAACATGGAAAGTAAGAGACAGTTAATCCTGTCATTATTTCTACAGCATGGCAAATAGATGCCTTAATGTTCACTTATCTGAAAATACCCCTAACACAAGAGTGGGACAGAAGATAAAATTTGGTTATCTAACTTAGATTACTGGATAACACAGGGTAAATCAGCAAATATTCAGATTTCCAACTTCAGCAGTAGCAAGGCCAAAACAACGGCTTCCTAAAATAAGCCAGAGGTCTTATTTCTAAGCTACGGACCTTATTCAGATCAGTTTGGTCTAAGGTGCATGAGAGTGCAACAAATATTACCTCTCTCTCTCGATCGCCACCATTTTTTCCACTTACATTTATTGTCCTAAGGATATACACACGTCGTACAATTCTATTAGCCTGAAATCTACAACAGAAGAGAGGTGAGGGTAACCTATGTTTTTACTGGGTTACTCCTTCATGTTCAAGTATGTTTGTATTTTTTGGATTTATGTGTCGCTCATCTCTTTGGAAGTAACTCTGGGCAGCTTAAAAACATTAAATCCAGAAACAGTAATAACAGTAATCACTAAAAACTGATAAAAGGGGGGGAGCATAAACCTGGGAGGTAGGGTCTTCAATCTACTAACCACCTTCACAGTGGTGGCCCCCCTTGTTGGGGACCCAGGCACACTAGTAGAGCTAGGTCTTCAGGCCCTTGGGAAGGTCAGGAGGATCAGTGCAGCCGATCTCGCCTTGGGGGCCATGATGTTCCAAAGGGCAGGGGCCACAGCAGAGAGGTCTTCAGGATCCCGCCTGTTGGAATTCCTTGCCTGACAGGATCCATAGCATGCCCCCTCTGCTGGCATGGATATGGGGGAGAACAATCTCATTGGGGTGAGGCGGTTCCTGTTAGCTGGGGCCCAAGCCATACAGGGCTTTAAAGGTGGTAACACCTTGAATTGCAGCCAGAAGCAAACCAGCTGCCAGTGAAGCTCGTGAAACAGCAGTATAACCTGGGCCAGTCGAGGCTCCAAGAACTGCCTGCACTGCTGCATACTGCACCAGTTATAGCTTCTGAGCTATACTCGTCAAGTGCATTGCAACAGTCCAGCCATGAGATGACTAGGACTTGAGTACAAGGACTCCTGATCTAGGAAGGGGTGCAGCTGGCCCACAATGCAAAGTTGGGCAAAGACTCTCCCGGCTATTACTTTGAGCAGAGGTCGAGAGTCCTGGAGAACCCCCAAGTTGCGCACTGGGTCTGCCTGGGGTAGCGCAACCCCATCCAGATCTAAATGTGTTAAAGAGTCCCGGATCTTGAAGCTCCATGCATCCAAAGCCATTTGGTCTTGCCAGAGCTCCATTGAAATTGTTGTCCCTTATCCGGGCCACCACAGTGTCCAGCAGTGGAGGAGAGCTACAGCATCACTCAGGCCACAAGGGGTGGAGATGTAAAGTATGTGGTCTGGAGTTCTTTGGACAAATGATGGATACAATAACATTAATCATGAAGTCATTGTTATGTATATAAGGAAGAGAGCACCCAAGAGGCTCATTGGGCATTCTTTATGATAGATGACTGACTGATTTGATTTGATCAATTGGCTCATATAACCTAAGTGTTTCCTACTCCATGGGAAATGTTTAAACAAAAGGGAGAAAATAATGCAGTCCCATGGGACAGTTGCAGATTGATTGGCAGGGGCAAGGAAGGTCATACTTTTTTTGTCAACTATTGCAGAGGATCTTCACACTATTTTCAAGGAGCTTTGAAATCTAACTGAATAATGGGTAATCCATTAATACTTTTTGTTCCCACTTTCAACCCTGTAACACAGTGATGTCGAAACTATGGCACGCGTTTTTGGGCGAGAAATCCCGGGAGTCGCGCACACATGCCCAGGGGGAGGGGTCACACGTGCAGGCCTGGGGGGGTCATGTGCACATGCGCGGGGGGGGCACATGTTGCATTGTGGGTGGGGAGCACACGGAAGTGCGTGCGCGCGCGCAAGCGATTTAGCACGCGAACCGAAAAAGGTTCGACAACACTGCTGTAACCATTTTCTACTAACCTGTTTCCCTACGAGAACCGCAGATACAAAACCCATAAGCAGGATAGCCATTGCGAAGTAGGCAACTCTCACACGAAGTTTGCTCCTTGTTGCACTCATCACCTTTGCCCTTTAAAAAGCAAACATCATGTTATCCCATGGAAATGGCTATGTTGTATGTAAGATCTTGGAAGGCCACTCTCCCGTGGTTTTAACTTACACTTAAATTTTACTGGTTTAACAGTTCGAAGCATTTGCTCTGTTTTTATTCTGCTTTATTGTGAGTTGGATGGCCATTTCAATTAGAGAGATAAGAACCTAGATGCTTACACTTTGCCAATTTCCAACAGGAGAAAATATCAAATCTATCTGATGGATCATCTCTGTTGCAATTCTAGCTGTCTCTTCTGCCTACTGTACTGCCTACTGTACTAAAACAAAACATTTGAAGAGACTCCACAGATGGGTCACTGAACAGCAATCATACTTCCGGTTAATTACGGTAGGATGTTTGCAATTTCCTATACAGGCTTATGAGGAAAGATGAAATAGCACGTTTGCATGACAATAGCAATGATAGTGAAATGTAAAAGGTAGACTTGTACTATGAAAGTTAAGAACAGTGGACAATCTGAATGTCAGCCAGATGTTTGAGCTTCAAATTCCAGAATTTTCATTGTTCCTATTAACTAAGGAAATCTAAACATCTGGAGAAAGAGGAGTCTGGGAAAAGCTCATCGTGCTTACTGAATCTTACTGAACCATACCTACAATTACTCTTTAATTCAGCATCCTAAGAGTTTTACAGGATTTTTTTGCAGGTAAAATATGTCCTCTGAAGAAGACATTCCGTTTACCTGCCAGCAGATATTATTCTCACCAAATTTACAGACTACAGAAGGGAACTTGGAAATCTTCTAGTCCAACCAATTTTTATACAAAAATTATATATATTTTTTAAAAATCACTAAACCAGTCTACCAAAAACTATCAATATTGTAATTCCACAATAGTATTCAGCCTTATTTAGCCTGAAACAGATGAAAATCCACTTGACTGAATATCCCAGAACACATGTTTTATAAGTCTGTTATGTTTTATTAACCTTTATTATCTATCTAAACTAAACAGACGTTTTTGGTATGTCAGCGTTCCAATGAAGCTTCCCCATTTACCTTATTACTCAGACAAAGTCCATCCAAGGTAAAACTTTTATTGGAAGAAGCCATGTTGGCACATAACCGGGCAATCCCGAAACTGATGGTTCAGTTTCGTTTCCCACAAAAGAATCATAAACCCAACCCCCCATCTACACATCATA
>JANHJO010005332.1:306427-322808 GCA_032468235.1 Pseudoxyrhopus heterurus | reverse complement strand
CTGACATTGTAAAACCGCTTAGAGAGGGTTGCAAGCCCTGATAGGCGGTATATAAATACAGTGCTATTGCTATTGCTTCCACTGTAATTACAGAAGTTTTGATGTGATCCATCAGGGTTCTTCTGATATTCTTACATGCAGAAACTGTACAAGCACATTCAGTAATGAACGGGAAGCATATATGAGGGCGCCAGGGACAGGTTCCATAGGATTTTTTTTCCCATGGGCCGGGGGGGGGTGTTTCATGCGCTGCGTGGCCTGGTTCCTGGATGGCCATGCTGGTCTAAGAGTCAGGGGTTGAGGACCCCTGATCTATTGGATAAAGTTGCATTGGACATTAAAATCATCCATTATAAAAACACAGTGGATAAAAACATTAACAGATAAAATCATGGGTACAAGATGGCAAAGAAGAGAGGGCACATAGGGGAGGAGTGGGGTTGACTTTTAATTAGTCAACCACCTCCAGTAAGAAGCTCCCTCACTGGGTACCCAAGCCATCTAGCAGAACCATGTCTTAAGGCTCTTACAAAACGTCAGGAGGGGGGAAGCCCTCCTCATGTCCTCTCAAGGGGTAAGATGTTCCAAAGGGCAGGAGTTGCTTTAGAGAAGGCTCTTCTCCTGGTTCCTGCCAGCCAAAATTCCTTGGCTGATGGGATCCACAGTATGCCCCCTCTGCTGGCACGAGTGGGGGAGGCCAGCCTCATTGGGGTGAGACAGATCTTCCTAGGTTCATGGCTCCTATTTGAAAACTAAGTGACAGCTGCGGCTAGGAGGACTTTTGCAGAAATTTCTTTTGTTCTCCCAGTTGTGCCCATTCTTGAACAGGGAGGCACTACTCATTGTAACTCATGTTTTACTTCCAGAGTGGATTTATTGCAATATGCTTTACCTTGGGCTGCTGTTAGAGACCATCTGGAAGCTGCATCACCATCCAGAGTGTGGTGACATGGGCAAAATTATGGATATACACAAAGTCAGTATGCACACGTCACTTCTGCTCCATGAGTGCATCAGCTCCCTATATTCCAAAGTGCTGACTGTCACTTATAAAACTCGTCATAGCATGCAGCTAGGTTATTTTCAGTTCTTCTCTCTGGTTGTTTCTATTCGTCCCACTAATAGGAAAGGTTCACTTCTGGGTTCCTCAATTAAGGAGTTCCACCTAATGGGATCTGCCTATGCCAGGCACTTTCTGGCATAATTCCTGAATTCTGGAACACCATAATCTCCCCCTTCCCCCCCTCCACATTACATTGGCCCTGATGGTGCAAAGCAGTGAAGACCTAGATATGCTCTACAGCAGGGGTCTCCAACCTTAGCAACTTTAAGACGTGTGGACTTCAACTCTCAGAATTCCACAGCCAGCTTTGCTGGCTGGGATTTTAAGTCCACACGTATTAAAGTTGCCAAGATTGGAGACCTCTGCTCTACAGCATGAATGTTACGAGGTTAGGTGGCTTGTGCATGGTCATTGTCCCGCTGATTATTTATTCTTAGTACCTATTGTAGATGCTTTATGTTTCACTGGTATTGTTTCTCTTATCATTTTTAACAAGTTATATGATTCCCGGAGTCGTATCTTTGAGATGGGCAGCCATATAAATTGATTTAATCAGCAGTCATATTAAATTGATTTAATATAAACAAACTCCAATTACTTTTACTGAAAGAATTGACATCAATAGGGATTATATTATGAAGCTGCCTGCCTCTGATTCTTTTCTCTATTTTTAAACCCCCCTGTGCAAAACTTATACTTTTCAGATTACTAATTAGCATGATTTAAATGTGGTATCATGATACCATTTTAGAAATGAGAACCAAACCACATGGTTCTGAAATGAAATGATTGGTTCTCAAACCTTATGGGCCTCCTCAGCTTTAGTATCTCAGTTAGATGGACTGCCAAGAGATATGATTCTCTTTATGGGAAAGGCAAAGTATACACAGTTCATGGGGCTAAATAATAGCCATACTGAAAAAAAGCTGGAGTTAAATAGCTGGAGTTATTAAAATTTAAGTGGGTTTACTATTTGAGTGTTCTGTTTATGGAACTAAGGTGCTTATGGACATATGCGTTAGTCAACCTACTATTAGCATTAGTACGCCTAGTTCATTTAATTATTTATGGAACAGGCTTTAACATCTTATTACACAGACAGCATGGTTCTTATATTTTAGGTCATCTGACGATCTCAACCCAGTTGGTTGTAGGAAAACTGTAAAGGTGTAATTAACTGTAATAAACTTTGCATAACGTATTATTTTCTTCCTCAGGCTAAATAATCGTTTTCTTTCCCCTTTCCATTACCAAGTAAGACATTTTTCTGAATGTCAGCAGTCTTCCTCTCATTAGCCACGGGGAAGGATAAGACAACGGACTACAGAGCCTTTGGTTTTGTCTGGTATGCCTCTTATCAGCTACAGGAAAGATTTGTTCTGGGACAGCTGGGCTAAAGAAGAAAACCAATAACAACGGTAGCTGTCTGACTGCTGAAACAGCAATCTGCATGAAGAAGTGGTAGGTTTAGTCAACGCCACAAACCCCACGCCCTCTACCACCAGTCAAGCCTCAGCTCCAGCGCAGAAACAAAATAAAACTGTTAGAGGAAGTATGTGGTTAAAAACACCCAGGAGAACATAAAGTTCTGTGTGGCATTTGGGGATGGGTGGGGGCCTTGTGATTTTGTGCTGTATAGAAAGGAAGGTGAGGTTAATCTGTGGGAACAGATCATGCTACAACAAGCCAAGGTTTGCACCATGTGGTGGCATGCCTCACCTTGAGGCTGAAGCACAGATAGATGCAATATGTAGATCCAACGTATGTAGGACATCCTTTCCCAGTGTAGCTATATTTGTCTCATCTCTTACAGTTCTTACTCCTTTTCTCATCTATCTTCTTCAGATTACAATATCTCAAGAAAGTTCCTGCTGTTGTTTGTTTATCATCCATATTCAGGATAGGCAGAATCAATATGAATTTGAAATGAGGGAAAATGGTGTCTGCTTTCAGGCTTATTGCAAGTTGCTTGCAGTGAGAATAGACCATCGGTCAATAAGTAGCTTGCTAAATAAATTATGCTTTCATGCACTGTGAAGCAGTTGGCAGATACAGATGCGTGACACAGTACAGAGAAGGCAAATGATAAACAAGGGTCGTTGCAAAGGCTACAAAGTGCAAGGCATAGCAATAAGCCTGTGGTATACCTCTGCAAAACCCAAATATATGTAAAGAAAGGATGAGGTAAGCAACAGCAGACTGGAGAGATTACAATCTCCAACCGTGTTGTTCTATTCACACCTGTACTTGGAGCGGGGAGAGAAAACCCATGGTACTAATTAAGCCATGGCAGACTTGAATACTCCATGAGATCCCCAGCCTCATCCTAAATGTAAAAGGTTGCTTCTCGTGTTATTGAGATCTTTTGAGTGAAGTCAGCAGACAACTGGGTTTCAGTTCATTTCGACAATATTTAAACAGGGTTCCTTACACATGCAAATTCCTTCAGCTGAAAATGGTGTTTTGTGCATGCATTTGGTCTCACGTGGTATGGAAGTTCTTGGTCAATGTCATACATGTAAAACATGCAGTTACCAGAAATTGACAGTCAATATTTAGTGCAATGATACTATCAACTCTCAAAATGACTTTAGCTGAAGCCATATTTTCTTTTCTTCGTTTCTTAGTTTCCATATATATGGGGGGAGGGGGGACCAACAGAGTGTGGAATATTTTTCTCTAATGTGCCAGACATAACAGCGATAGGGTTCGTGGGAACCAAGGTCATCTCAACAAGCGCTTGTAACAGGCAGAGGGAGCAGCTGAGAAGCCTGCCACCTATCTGGTTGGTTGTGACCTGTGACACTGGGGAGGTGGGGGGTAGGGAATATTCTTTTAATTATACCAAACTGCGGGAATTATTTAGAGTTGGTTTCACTTTGAACATGCCAATATGATGTACCCAATAAAGGAATCTTTGAGAAACGCTACAGCCTCAGAGTTCTGAATCGATTGGGATCATTACTCGGAACCATGACAGCTACAACAGTAAGGAAACAAATATAAGGGGCTATATTTGTGCATCTGGTACTGGCTGGGATTGCTTTGTTATTGCTGGAAAGTGATAGGACTTGGGTAAAGTACTTTGTTTGACAAATCTTTAGCTGTAAGCCCTTGGAAAAGGAAGTTCAAAAATTGTAAGGTATCAGGTAAGGTAATCGTTTGACTTGGGTTTTCCATGTTTCCCAGGATTCAATATAAGCCAGATTGTTCTTGCCTAAAATGACCAAGAATGACAACAGGAATCTTCTAAAGGAGAAGCTATTTGGATGGCAATGCCAAACAACAACTATAGTGGACTCTGCATGCATTTTCCAAGAACACCTACAAAACAAAGAATGATGCTGGAGATTGGCACTTGAAAGTAGACTAGCTCTTTGACAATAATGTTTTAAAAACATTGATAGGCAGGAAAGTTGGTAAGTGTGAAGGAGGTTTCACCAGTACAATAACATCAATGGACATTGTACCATCCACTTTTATAGATTGTCAATCAGCAAAATAAATCCATTCAGTAGCAATAGCACTTAGACTTATATACCATAGTGCTGTACAGCATTCTCTCAGTGGTTTACAGACTCAGCATTATTGCCCCCAACAATTTGGGTCCTCATTTTACCAACCTCAGGATGGAAGGCTGAGTCAACCTTGAGCCATTCAGGATCGAACTGCTGGCAGTTGGTAGAGTTAGCCAGCAATACTGCATTCTAACCACTGCATCACCATGGCTCTTGATTACAGTATAAAGTAATTAAATACTTATACTTAAATAAGATCTCCCTCTGACCTATCCATACATTAAGATCTTCAGCAGGAGCTGCCAGAGGGTCTTCCATGTAGTGGAGCATCACAGCTGTTGAATTCTCTTTCCAGAAAGGTTGATTGACAACTTACTACTTTTGGACTAAGGCAATACAACTTTATCTGCCCGACTTTTCAGATAAAATAAAAGATTTCTTACATTTTAATTTACATTGTCTTATAATGATTACTTCTTTCTTATTAATTGTCCTGGAAAAGTTCTCGTACGATGGAATTCACGAGTCCCATAACAAACTTTAGTGTTAGAATATACTGTGTTTCCCTGAAAATAAGACCCTTATATTTTTTTGCCACCAAAAAAGGCACCAGGTCTTATTTTGGGGGATGTCATCCACTGACTAACCTCACTTGCACGCATCACCCCTGGCCTCCTTTTTGCTGTCAGAGGCCTTCAGGAACTTCTTCTGGGCACACATGTAAAAATCAAGCTAGGACTTTCAGGGTAGGTCGTATTTTTGAGGAAATAGGGTATTGTTACAATACATTATTTCAGCAACCCTTGATCCACCGTTTAATGCTCGTTTGTAGTATATTACCCCGCATCACAGAGAGATGAGGGCTTGAGGCAGAGTTAGTTATCTAGGGCAACTTACAATGAATGCATAATTCCACCTCATTGCTCATGCAGTTACTTTATGGTTCCCTGATCTACTGAACTGCTGTAGTCTACTGCATTAATAGAAAGTAAATGCAATGCCTTTCAGATGGTTGGCACTGCCAGCTCTGTGTGCAGAGTTCAACTGTTTTTCAGAGGCAAACTTTAACATAATAAGAGCACTGTTGCTTAATACAAATAAACTAAGCTTCTCCCCCACTCCCTCCCCATGGCTGAAAATGACTAACTTCCATCTGCTTACATGGACTCCTTAAAGCAAACAAAGCTTTGATAGCTTGTCTTTCTTTTATTCCCTTTCCTCCTCCAGAAACTGTATGTGTATGTGCTCACTGTTTTAAGGGCCTCAGTTTTATAGCATTGCTCTGTGAATCAGCTTCAGTATTTATTCATTCTAATCATCCAGAACGTTCAGAAGAAATACTTCCTGTTGATGAGATGACGCCGGATGTCACGGACGAGGGATGGAGCAGAGCAATGGACAGAACTGCTATTCCTAGGCCTGCTGCTGAGTCATTGCGTACCTTTTGGCACCTTAACCGATGTTGAGAGGGGCTTGCTTCCACCTGCCTTTCTCCAAAGACTTCAACAGTACTCAAGGTTTGCATAAGACTAGGGAACACATAGAAAGGTGGAGCAACATGAATTAGAAACAGTATGCACAGACCTGTTCAATGTCCTCCTAGAAGTAGAACAAATGGTTGGTTGTGAAAAAGAAATGCTAGCAAAGCTTTGATTTGTATCTTGTTCGTCTGGTGGTAGTGTAGCTGAAGGGCAAAGCATGCTTGAGGAAAATGCAGGCAGCCCAGCAGCAAAAAACAACAACAAAACCCTTGAGCTTTGACTAGCTTTAAGTTCCCAGTACAAAGTAATCGTAACTACTCTTGCATCATTGCTAAAGAATGTGGAATGAGGCTGCCAATGTACTACGCATACAATTAAACCTAGCATAGGAAAAAACAAACCAGAGAATGTTTATCATAAAGCAACTACAATCAATCCTCTTGATACCTGAAGATTTTGATAGGTTTCCTTGTTTGCTTTAATTGACTTGAGCCATTCCAATTATTTTCCCAGCATTTAAGCAAAGTAAGGAAATGCCAGATGGTACCCTCTGGTCCTCAAGACTTTTCTGAAGATAGTAGCCAGATGTTGAAGACAGTTGAAAAATCTGGAGGCAGTTAAGTGAAGGTTTCACTTCTGCGTGTTGAGCAAGAGGGCGAGGGTAGTGGAAACAAAATGAAACTATTCTTTAAAAAGATTAATTTTTGGCAGCCATTAAAGGAGCAAAAGCTCTTCTGTGCCTCGCCATTCTTATAAAGCCTTAATCCTAAAGGAAACTTTTTCCAAGACTCTAGACAGGTCCTAAAAATTTAAGTGTCAAAATATGGGGGGAAATATGCAGATGGAACAGTGGTATTCAAAACATTTGCAATGCAATCAATTCAGTGCAGCCCAGGCTAGTTTATAAAACAGTGACAGCAAATAGCAATTCTGTTATAACTATAAGGAAATGTAATAAACCACATTTTGCCTGAAAGCAACTGGACCACAGTCCTGTTTCCTCTGTTGTTGCAGAATTGTGTTCCATAATCACCTTAGTGGTATTTAAACACTGCAGTGGTTTCCTTCCTAGCCTCTTTAGTTTAATGGAAAGAGTATAAATCAAGAACCCTACTTTCCTTCGTCAGTATTCATTTAGGAGAGGGTTGGGCACTCTGTAACTCCTAAACATGGTTTCTGAACCTCTTAGAACTTCTTCTCACTGGTGCCACTACCAACTGAAAATAAGACTTCCTACCATTTTGAAAAAAGAAGCATACGAAAAGCCTGTGGAACAGGACAAAATTAGGTTTAGCAATTGTTTTTGGCCAAAAGATATAGAAAAAATAATAGAAAACAGGTCAATACCCTCCCCCTTTCCACAAAAACCAAAACAAAACCCAACAACAGAAAATTCCAGCCTCAACTTGCATGTCATGGCTACATCCATTTTTAAAAAACAACCAGCAGCAAATTATAAAACACCTAGGCTGGCCAATGTCATGCCACTGATTTCCATTGATAGAATAGAATAACAAAGTTGGAAGGGACCTTGGAGGTCTTCTAGTCCAACCCCCTGCTCAGGCAGGAGACCCTATACCAGGGGTGTCAAACGTGCGGCCCCGCCCCCACTCGGTTTAGCGAAGGGGAAACAAAAGTCCCGATACATCATGTGATGCCACCGTGACGACGCGAGTTTGATACCCCTGCCCTATACCATTTCAGGAAAATTGTGAGTTTGTGTTCTTTCTGTTCACCTTTAGACTAAAGCTCTATTAAAGAATAATAGACGAATGTAGCGGAGTCTTTTTCTGTTCTAGCTTAACAGATTCTCCCTCCATGTTAATATACTGCAGTCACTGTATCCTTACAAGATGGGAGAGTTTAAAAAAAGCTTTTCTCCAGAGAAGCTAAACAAGAATTTGTTTTCTACTCAATTTGGTGCAGTTATTTATTATTTATGAAATTTTATTTCCTGCCCATCTCATATCCAATGAAGCAGTAATTACTAAAATACAACCTTCATTAAGAAAAATATGTTCTTTGTAAAGCATGCTTATCACTCAAACACGTTGTAGATTAAAAAAAAAAGAGATGCAGAAGCAAAAGAAACTGATCTGGTGGGTTAATGTGTTGCACAGTCCACATGCTTTTGTTATCTCATCATTTCCTTTAGAAATGACTTGCAAGAAGTTTTAAGCAAGGGCACTGGCTTACTTTTTCATCCTGAGGCCTGAGGCTTCTAGTAAGGGATTGAAACACAAGCAGATTTAAGTTCTATCATTGGGAGTCAGGTGGTGTAGAAAATGGAATAGGTAAGGGTATACTTTGTACCTTTCTTCTACGCCCAATTTTTATCTCCTCAACTGAGTGCTGAAACTGCTGTATATAGGTAGTCCTTGACTTATAACCACAATTGAGACCAAAATGTATGTTGCTAAACAAGACATTTGTTAAGTGAGCTTTGCCCCATTTTATGACCTCTCGTCACAGTTGTTAAGTGAATCATTGCAACTATTTAGTGACACGGTTGTTAAATGAGTCTGGTTTACCCATTAACTTTGCTTGTTAGAAGGTTGCAAAAGGAGATCATATGACCCCAGCAATCATCCTACATGGAGGCCAGTTGTCAAGCATCCAGATTTTGATCAGGTGACCAAGGGGATGCTGCAGTGGTCGTAAGTATGAAAAATGGTCATAAGTCACTTTTTTCAGTGATGTTGTAACTTTGAATGGTCACTAAATGAACTGTTGTAAGTTGAGGCTACCTGTTAACAGATTTCTCAAGCTGCCCTTCTGTCACAAGCTAAACATATTTGTGCTGTGTACTACTTATTTCTTTCTGGAAATAAATTATTTCTATTAAAATTTTCATTGTAGCTTTTATGCCACATGTTCTCATCTGCCATGTATTATTTCTGAAAGGTATGGTCTTATTGTTACTTGCATCTTGCCATGATAAAAAGCTTACTCAGAATTGGTTTTACCTCCTTGCCACATAAAAGGTATTATTGTAAATCTATTTACTCACAAGACATATCCCTCCTCCTGAAAGAGATGTTATAGAATGTCTTCATAAAAGGCTTGTTTGCCACCCACTTAAGCATTCTTTCTGAAGCCAAAGGAGATTCAATTAGCTGCTTAGGTACCACTTCTCAACTCTTAAATAATCCCTTTCTAGAGTGGGTCACCAAATACATTGGCCTTCACCTTGTGATAATTGGAAATTCTAGAAATTGAAATTTTCAATGCGCTTGGGCAATACCAGATGAGAAATGGCTGCTTCTGACAAGCCATATATTGCAACCATTGTGGTTGTCACAGCTCACATATTGCTTCTCTACCTAACTCATAATAATTCAGTGATACACTCATGACCTACAAGTCATCCTTACCTATTTGCTCATTTGTTTTTCACTTCCTTCAGCTATCCTAGATTATTTACATAGCACATCTATTTATCTCTGCACCATCACATTAACTCCTCAGTACCACAGAGTTCTTTCTGAACTGGTATTTTAAGATTTATGGCAAAGCCCACTGGTGGAATCTGGACTGCAAAGGTTGAACTGCAGGACTGCTAATAGATGGATTTGTTGGTCAATGTTTTGAAAATACTGTATCATCAGATATTTCATCCCATTATTGTGTTAATGCAGATAGAAACAAATTGCAATGTTCTCCCACCAGGTACCAGCCCACATCCGAGCCACGTGGATTGGGGCAATGCACAAACTAACCCAATTCCAATAGATCTTGATCTACCCTGTACTTCCATCCTTACATCAGAGTGCCCTTAAGTTAGTTCACATGCAAGTTAAGTAGATGACCAGGGGGCGGAGTGCATGACCAAATGCAATTCAGTCCTATTGTTAGAGAGGCTTAATTATCATAAGGAACTATACAACCTAGATTTTTAAAGGGCCTTATTATAGTAAATACTTTCTCAGATCAGAACTATTGTTTCATTTTTAGATGCATTTTTTTAAAAAAAGGCACCAATTACTTTGATTCATGAACATTGTGTCTGATTTCTTCTTTTCCTGCTTGTCTGCATATTGAAGGTAACAGGATTCTGATGGAGCCATAGTAACAAAGGCCTGCAGCCGAGGTGAAAAGAACTCTCAGAATTCCTATTCACCACACTCAAATATATTAAACAGCGTAAGGCTAAAGGCTGCACTTTGTCAGTTTGGTATAGTGTTGGGTGAGGACTGGGGAACCCCTAAGTTCAAAACCACTTTCAGCTATGGAAGCTCACTCTTATCCCAACTTATCTTGTATTTATTAGGGAAAAAACTGGAAGGAGTGCTTAGATTGGCCGAATTTCTGAATGAAAACCAGGATACAGCTAAAAAAAAATGCAACAGCCTTCTGCGTTCTAAAATAGTTGAGTGCACAAGCATACCACATCTGCCTAATGTTCTCTTTTAACAGTTTTGAACCTTGCCTTTTTTCCCCTTTTGGATGACAGCTGTGCCATTGCTCTGTACAACTGGAAAGAAAAAATCCCAGACATACAGGAACACCATTACTCAGAAATATGTGTGCCCATGTAATAAGGTTTATCGGGAGGAGGGGATTTCCTTAAATATTTAGAATAATTTTTCATCCAGTGTGTATGTAACCATTCAACTTGGCAAGATGGAAAAATACAAGATGGGGATGACTCCTAGGTTATGGGGAATTTGGTTCAGGAAGAAAGTAAACTAAAATAGTGACATACTATCAACAATTCCTGGAAGCATGAGATAAGGTTTGGATTAGGAAGCAAACTGTTCAATCTTTTCTATTGGAGAGGAACTATCTTAAAGTATACTTTCTGTATTTTCTCACCTGTATAATTTGCTTTGAAAGCAGGAATCCTATCTGCTAAATTAAGTATTATTTCAGCTATTAAATAATTTGCTGTATTAAAATAGTGTTTTTCTACGAACAGAAGTAAAAACCAACAATAACATTAGCTTGGCTTATTTTCATATAAACGTGTGGGACATCAGCTTTCTTAAAAACTTGTGCAAATCTAATGTTAAGAGGATTTGGCAAAGTAGCATCTCATTCTCAGGAGTTCCTTTTACCTTTTTTTGCAAGTAAAACCAGTTTCACTGTCAATTCTTGAAAAAACACTTGGGATTTATTGATTTAAACTGCAAACAGTCGTTACAAAAGATTCTCTTAAATAAACTCACACAAAGGAAAAAGGAAAGAAAAAGCAATGTAGTGAACAGTAATGGGAAAAATTACATTCAATGTGTTCTTTGTGCCAGTAATGTTTACCTTTAAAAGAGGAAACACTCCATTCTTGGAATACAGAAATGCAAAGACAAACTACATTTGGAATGTCTTTAGACAGGCACTTGAAACCAAAGGGTAATTTTTTTTCCTTTAAATACTTACAAAAAAAGGAAGCAAAAATCTTCCTTTTCATCGTCTCACAGCACAGCTTATGCTTATACATTCTAGAGGCCAGCAGTGAAATCCGTATTGTACTGAAGTCACTTGACAAAATTCTCCAATGACATCAGTATGGCCAGAATTTCACCCCACCTGGGAGAGGCCTTGTTGGGCAAAGGAAGGCAAAGAAGCACATGAAACTCAATTTGCAGTCTGACACAAAAAGGGGAACGATCTAAAATAAATAATCCGAACACAGTTGTTGCGTTTTTTTAAATTAAATTTTCATTTTTTAAAAATAAAATAACCAAAAAAGTGTAAAGTTACAAAAATGTCATTGTAGTATAATATATTAAACTGTGGGGGAGGGGAAAAAGAAAAAGACTTCACAATCTTAAGATTAATATGGAAGATCATAATTTAAACATAAAAGAATATATTCTATGAATTCATCATCCAGATAAATATGAACAAAATTAACAAAAAAGCATAGGTTTCAGCAATAAATACGTTTTGATAAGTTAAATAAGCTTTATATTGTTGTGCAGTGACAAGCAAAATTTGCTCTCCAATTTCTGAAGTTATACAAAATTAAAAACCCAGGAAAAAAAAAATAAAAAGCTTGGCGTGAGTGCTCTATGGATAGGTCTATTGTACTCTAGAGCAAAACCATTAAAGCTATGACTACTGGAACTTTGTTTACACTGAACTTGCCTGTGTGGAATGAACACCGTTAGATACCCCTCCCCCTCCCCACTTTTTTGTGAAGATGTCACATGCGAAGAACCTGTAGCACCAAAAGCAAGTCGGTCAATGTCCATCTGGCTTAACTCTCCATTTACCAAGTCCCACGCATGTTAGAGTGAACTGTCCATTCTCAGCTGTTCTTCTGGCTGACCTGAGTTGATTCAGGCAACAAGCCTTTATAAAATGTGGAAGGGGCTGGATGTTAACAGATGTCCACCTGCCATGTGTCTACTGAACACAGGCAAAGGAAGGGAAGACAAAGGGAAGAGGTTTCCGCATCTGAACTACTGCTTGTGACAGGAGTTGTTAGTTCTAGATATTCCTCCTGCACACCTGGAAATGCAGAGCTCTACAGATGCTGCTGGTGCCCTCTGCAGCTGGAGAGGTAATACAGTCACAGTGAACATATTAAAAGGCACTACACTTGTAAACGTTATCACTTTTTTTGTAATTTGGCACTTGCGGTTTCAGCCAGTGTCTGGACTCTAGGCAGGTGGACAACCTTGGAGTTAACATCAAACCCAAAGATGCTAAGGGAGATTTAGGACAGGAAGGGGGCTACAAGCTTAACATTGTAATACATGTGGGAAGAGGCCAAAAGGCAATACCAGATTATTCATCAGAGATGGACAGTCTGCTGAAGATGGGAAGACGTCTTGAGGTGTCCAGGATAGGCGAATCCGAGCCACTGTGGCTGCTGCTAGAGCTGCTCAGATAACCTTCCTGGTCAGAGAGGGAGCCCTGTGGACTCGGAGGAGAGTCAAACATATTTGGGGACTCAGACATGGGTCTAAGAAGGAAAGTAGTGGGCGAGCCCCCCCCAGGCACCTGCACCCCCATACTAGGAGCAAAGAGATTGGTCAGCTCCTGGCTGGAGAAGGTGAATGGATTGCTGGCACAGTCAGGCAGAGTAGGAGACCCCAGGAGGTCATCAGCACTTATGATGGGCGGAGGGGTTATTGAGGTGGGGCTGTCCAGCAGCCCGTTGGCAGCAATAGCACTTGGGAAGCCAGCAAAGCTGAAACTGTGTTGGAGGCGGGGTCTTTCAGCAATCATAGGCTCTCGACCGCCACCAGCTACAGCCCGGCGCTCCTCAGCATTGTGGATGAAATGACAGCGAGGCCCATAAGGGCAGAAGCCAATGGTATGGAAAGTGCGACAGAGCTCCGTCTTGTACTTGGGATGGCGGGTCAAACTTCGCAGCTCATGGATGCCGTGAGCAAACTGGCACTTGTCTCCGTATTTGCAGGTCCCATTCTCCTCAAACGGGCGGCAGAGCTCCGTCTTGTAGCGACTTGAGTTGACTTGCCCACCGGGCTGCTTTTGCTGAAGCAGGCGCTCTCCGCCTTCGGAGAAGGAGCGGTCTCGAAAGCGGTTCTCCCTGGGCCCCAAGGCCGGGGCTGGCTCTCCCTTAAGGCCGTTTAGGAGATGGGTCTGATGGAACTTAGAATTGGGCAGGGTGACAGAATGCCTCCTGGGGAAACCCCCGCCAGCCGGAGTTCCTACCGCCTTCCTGTCCAAAAGACACCCTCCAGCAGCAGAAGGGCTGTAATTCAGCATCTTGTTACTCTGGAAGGAGGAAATAAAAAAGCAGTCAGCAATCCAGCTTTCAGCTTGACTTGTTTATGCCCTTAAACCTGACCATTCTACTACCCTTTTTCCACAGCTGCACAACTGATTTGCCAACAGTAAAATGACTAAAGCTCTCTTCTGTACCAGACAGGTCAAACTGTAGGAAGCACACGCCACTGATCACAAGCCATGAAGTAGCAAACAACTTAAGATTTTCAATGGCTTTCCCACAGGTTCGTATTTACTGTATCAATGAAACACATTTTGATTTGCCCTACACAAAGGTGTATCACCATACAACAGGAAGAAGTATCAGTCATAATCTGACCATTATACCATAGTACTTTTCCCAATACTGGCTGTAGACTTCCTTAATTTATGCACAAGAGCCGAACCTCATTTTAACAGTTCCTCCCCAAACCTCTAGAGAGGAAGAACCAGACCTTTTCCAGTAATACTTTCAAGTTTATTTTTCAAGGAACCCAAAATTTAATTCTTGGTGAGAAGAGCCTATGCAAATTTTTTATAAGATGTGAGCTTTGGGATAGATGCTAGTTGTAATTTCTCAGTGAGTATCGTTGGGCCACCGCACTTTGTGCAAAGAAATTACATTTCATGTGATTCATACATGACTTCATATCTCTAAAAATTCCTTTCCAGTTAAGTTTTCTGACTCTACAGAGGGATCTTAAAAAAAAAAAAAAGTCCAAGCAACTTTTAGTTTGGTTACATGTGATCTCAACCTAAAACACCTTTATTTCAAAACTGATTTTGTGTCTATATTGTTAACATTTAACAAAAAAGAGGGAAATCAAATGCAGAACAACTCCCACGCCGTTCACTTTTGCAAGCGGTTAGCAACAGCAAAGAAGGCAGAAGCCCAAGTTGTGGAATCTGTTTCTCAAAAATTGAGGAAGTCCCTGGCTTTTCTTCCCAGTGCCTTACGCATTAAAACAATCAACAACTCTTCACAAACTTAAGAAACGCATACACCCATCGACTTCGGCTAAACAAAGATAAGCTAGAGAGAACGAGAAAAACGCAGCCACATGAGTGGGCTAAGAGATAAGAAAAGCAAACTGCAGAAAAAGCGAGCTAAGTAAGCAGGGCAGCAACCGGGGAGGCGGGAGGGGGCGGGGTGACTAGCCTGTAAACGGTATTTTGCAAAAGCCTGAAAGCCAGAGCTTCCCTCCCACCCTCCCCTACCTTCCCGTCGCCCATCACGCAGGGCTCGAGTTCCCTTTCCAGCAAGCCGACCATAAGCGTGAAGCAGCGGCGCACCAAGCTTGCGGGAAATTCGTGGCAACAGCCATCTTTCTCCACCCCGAACAAACGTGGTGTGCAGCCGAGTAAGTAATCCCAGCAAACTTTTCCAAAGCAGGACATAAAGCGACCCCCCCCCCATACATCCCAGAACACGAGCACAGATGGGCTGGCTGCAAAAGGGCTTTGTTGAATTCCATCACATGGGGAGGAAAGGGGGGGGAGGGGGGCGGCCAAGAGGAAACACGCCTTAGTCCCAAGGACCGAATTTAGGATGAAGGAGACGTTTCCACCAAAATCGGCTGCTTCGCACAGTTTTAACAATGCAATGGTTTTTGGGTTTTTTTTTAAATGGGAAAACTTTTCCGAACTTTTCGGGTGAATGGCGCAACTTGTTTCCAAAAAAAAAAAAAAAAAGCGAAGTTATCGAAAACTGAAAAATCCTAGGAGACATCCAATGTTTTAAATGTCGAAATAAATTCTCGAAATAATTCAAAAGGGAGCCGAGCAAAACAAGAAGCAAAACTACCCAAAGTCAAATGGAAAACACTTCCCCACCCACACACCCACTTAGCGCTCCAGCAATTCAACTAAGATTTGGGGCTCATTAGACAACTTTCCCAAGTAATTTCTCAGCTCTCAGACCGGTTATTAAGGCCAAAAATACAGCTTATGCTGTTTTTTAACGCCCTTGCCAACTTTTTTTTTTTTTTAAACTCAATTTGGAGGAAAAAAAGGCAAGAGGGCATTAGATGTAGAACGAGAGAAACCCTGCTTATTCTCCCGAAGCAATCGGAACAAAAGCTTTATTTAAAAAAGTTTTAGAAGATAATGCGGGAGGTTAACTTACTTTGCATAAAACTTCACTCAAGTCGAAGATTGTTGGAGACACGAGGGCTGTAGACATCTTCAACTACCGTAGTAAAAAGAGGAATGAAAAAAAAATTGGAGTAACTCTTTTAACAGAAAAACAAAATGATTCAGTGTTGTAAAGGCACAGCCTCCAGTTTCCCTGGGACGGACTCCCTTTTGCCCCCTCCAGCTCCAACAATCCCCCTTTTCTCGTTCCTTCCAGAACAACTTAGCAAAAAGCTCGATTTATAAAGTTCAGCTCTTACGCCGTGGGAGGAGTTCGAACTTCATTTAAATGAGGGAGGCGGAGGGAGCTCGACGGCGAAGGAAGGGGATCACCCAGTGGGGTTCAAACCGACCGAAAGCCCTTCGGGAGGACGGGGGAGGGGTGGTGGAAAGAAAGGGGAGGGCCTCGAAGCTCTTGTTTTTAATTTGGGGGGGGGAGTTTTGAAGAGAGTAGTGTTTGTACAAGTTACCTCTAATTAGGCGGCGAAGGAAGGGCTAGTTAAGCC
>JANHJO010005332.1:282879-294643 GCA_032468235.1 Pseudoxyrhopus heterurus | reverse complement strand
TTGACTCGAGTATAAGCCGAGGGTGGATTTTTCAGCCCTTTTTGAGGGCTGAAAAACTCGGCTTATACTCGAGTATACTTTCTGAATGCCCTGTAGACACAATCTCCAGAACTTTTCTTGTTACAATTCAATTATATTTTTCAGGATAATAAAAGGAACAAGCTACTAAACAATGAGGAATAATCATAAAATAATCAGATCAATCATTTGAGTGCTCTCTGGATACTCTGCATTAAGTCCTGAAAGATGTATCAGGGCATGCATAAATGTAAGTACTGAATACTTTAAAGCAGCTGTTCCCAGGATTTCTGCTTTCTCAGGCTCCTGAGAAGGACATAGCTGTTTTAAGATGCTGCCAGCAGCTCCTCTGTGCTCCAAAACATCAGATCCAAAGTGTTGCACAACCTTACCTTTATAGTGATGATGATGCTAGTCTAATTCCATTAAATGTACACTCAAATTTAATTGTAGTCTTGGTCTTATTTGTTTTTGGGCCCTTTCAAAATCTTTTGCATACCAGTTAAAACATCAGGGTAAAATGGTAGAAAATGTTGGGACATGGCTACTGTGATACTTTCAGCAAAACTTTCAATCAGTTGCCAGAAGAGTTGCAAGCCTTTCTGGTGTGTTCCTACAATACATTAGAGTTTATTTTGTTTCCGTATTTTTTGCGGCAAGAGGTCTGGTGGAAATGTCAGCCCATTTCTCTACTTCCTCAGGGGAAATAGAGTCCAAAATAGCTGCTGGCTAGTGACTTTGGAGTTTCACTGGGGAATAATTATAGTGCTCTTTCTGCTTCTCCCAGTGATTTTGTTGTTGAAAGTCAAATAATTGTTTTGCTCTACATGAATAAATATGGATAAATAATATACTTCTGGAGTAGAGACAAAATGTCACAGAATCAGGCAGCTGAAAGCGACTACTTAAGACCATCAGGTCCAACCCGCTGCTTAATGCAGGAATCCAAATTAAAGTATCCCTGACAGTTGGCTGTCTAGTCCGCTTTTGAAAACCTCCAGTGGGGGGAAACCAACTGCTTCTCGAGTAAGAGGTTCCATTGTCAAATTGTTTTTAATAGCATTCAGTCAGAATCTGAGAGAACAGATCTTGACCTTATTCTGTCTAACTTCCTTTCAGGTATTTCGAGGAGGAGTTATTTCTGTCATAACGCCTACTCAGTCTTCTCTTGGGTAAACATTCTTACTTCCGTCAGTCTCTTTTCTTTATAAGACCAAGTTTCTGATCATTTCAGATTACCTCTCTTAACCAGTTCCAGTTTGTCTGAATTCTTCTCAAAAGAATGGTGCCCCAAACTGGTTACAATACTCGAGAAGTGATTTGTTCAATTCAGAATAAAGTGGAATGAGTGATTTAAAGATTATACTTATCTTAAGACTAACTGTATATTTGCTCTTTGTATTCTTTTAATTCATTCAAGTAGCATTTCAAGATTGTTTTCATACATTTTATCAAGCACAAACAACCAGGTCCACACTTGAAGGTTCAAAATTACTAATTTATTGCACACTGGAATCTTTTCAGACTAATGATTTGTACCTGGGTAAAACTAGATAAGGGCCAATGGGCATTCAAGGGGGGCTGGACTTTGTTCTTCTTGTGATTGTGTAGAGACTTTTTAAACCAATGCCCCACTTGACTTTCCCCCTGGCTCTGCCAGCCTCTCCTACACATTTCTACCAAACCAGGTATCTCTGTTTGACTTAACTGTTGTTATTTTATTTTTAGGCCTGTTCTGTAATAGAGATCATTTTGAATTAAATTTCTGTCTTCTGGGATTTAAGAGATTTGATTTTCCTCCATGTTTAAAAATGCAAAAAAAAAGTGGGGGGCGGGGAGGATAAAAATTTGGTGTCTACCCCTCCTGGGACTACAAAAAGACTGCTGATGGGCTGAATGTACTCTTTGTGTTTCTATACTAGGATATTAGCTAGCCATTTTATTTAATATGTTATTCTGTCCACATCATTAATAATGTTGAAAAGTAATGGCCCAGGACTGGAGTTTGACATCCTACTCAGTATGTCAATCCAGTTTGATGAGGCATTATAAAAAAGCATTATTTACTACCGGTACTTTTTGAGCCAGCTATACAGTTACTTAATTGTCATACAGCCCACATACAACTGGCTTGCTGATCATAATACTAGGAGGTTCTGTACCATGGAATACATAACGTTTCCACAGTCTACTATGGAAGTTATTAACCAAAAATAATATAAGATTAGTCTGGCAAAAGAGGCTCTTGGGAAATCTTTGCTGCCATGTGTTTTTCAAGATGCTTCTAGATACCTTTCTGAAATAGAGACAACATTTGCTCTTCTTCAGTCATCCGGCATTTCACTAGTTTTTTGGGTTTTCTCAAATGAAAAACAAACAAACACATGAAGATTTCACCAAACCATCATAGTTTCTTCAGAAGTCTACAGTGCAATGCATATGGCTTAGAGTAGAGGTTTCCAAACTTGGCAACTTTTAAAACTTGTGGATTTCAACTCCCGTGGCCAGCTGAGGAATTCTGGGAATTGGAAATCCAGAAGTCTTAAAAGTTGCCAAGTTTGGAGATCCCTGGCCTAGAGATTTAAAAATTATTCAATGTAAGAAGGCAATCTCTGATCATTTTCTACCAATTTCAGAGGGTTTTCTCTACCTGCACCCAACTATGAAACAAACTTCCTGCGGAAACATCCTCATAACGTTGCCTTCTTATCCCAAATCCAAGAATGAGATAGACTTAGCAGTCCTCAGCTTTACTGGAGTTGAAATATCACTTCCTCTTTTTTTTCTGGTACTGTCTATCATCTGTTTTACCATAACTCCATTACCTTGGGAGTCAGGTAGCAGGGAGCAACTGAAACAAGTAATAGAGGTAGGATGTGGTTCAGCAGTGGGAACAGCGAATGCAAATACAGTTTTATGTGAGATCAAAGATTAACGGATCATAATACTTCAAGTCAGCAATGAAGAATGATCTTCAGATTTTAATACTGCTCTTTTTGCTTACCATCCTCAGCTCATTTTGAGCTTAGCTTTCATGATCCAGAAGTTCTCAGTTACCTGTGTGTCTTTTTGTTTTTAAATCTTCATTGATTTTTTTATGTTGCGTACTGGATTCTTACTTGCCCTTCATTCTTTTTCACACTCAATTCCAATTCATTTAGAATTGTGCTTTTACTATTCTCCCTCTTTTTTCTAGGAACTCCATTTGAAGCTTTGTTTCCCATTACTTCTGCCACTGTGTCTTACTTTGAACTTATTTGAAATTCAAAATGTTTCATTACACTCATATGTAATTTCCTTTAAAATCAGAAGAACTTGATTTCCCTTAAAATCAAGATCATTTTTCTCCTATGTTCTTGCTACTTTCACTTCCTCAGCTAAGTTAAGATCAAATGATTAGAATACAAATAATGCTTATGTGCTTTTCTCATTCTTTAAAAGAGAAAGTTGAGGCATTTCCTGGAAGCCTATACTTGGCTGAGTTGATTTTTCAGTAAATGTCGGTAATTAATCTCCATCAGTACTACTTCCTATTTGGCATGTATGTAAAATTCAGCTAGACCACTGGTGGCAGAGCCTTTATACAGTAATACTCTTTTAAGATTATAACTGCTATTTCTGAGTTTTAATCAGAAATCTTGTTTTCATTGTTTCTTTTTCATTTTCTTGATTGCTGCCTTTTCCTATACTGCTCTCTATAGGCCAGACTGTTGTTTCTTTTAAACACTGCTTTCTTTTTCCCTGTCATAATTTCTACTTCCTTTTAACAAAATATCATTGTCCACTTTGTTGGCTTTATTTCTGCTTCCACTTTTTTTCTCCAGTCAATCTGCTGTCTTTTTGTAACTTGTTTCTGTTTGCCATTTTAAAATAAAATCACCTCCATCTCCTTTTGGTGTCTGACTTCACAGCTTGAGTTGATGCATGGTGAAAGGAAAGTCTGTGATTGCACCTTTAACAATGGAAGTTGATGCTAAGGCACAAATTGTAATTTCTAGAATAATAGTACTGAAGTGATGACCAATTTTTTTTAATAAGCAGTAAAGGTAAAAGGTAAAGGTATCCCGCAGGTTTTATTCCACTAGTTCTAGCCGATTTTAGGGAGCAGTGCGCATCTCAGTTTCTTTAAGCCATTGAGCCAATGCTGTCCGAATACATTTCCGTGGTCATGTGGCCAGCATGACATCATGGAGTGCTGTTACCTTCCCACTGACGTACCTATTTATTTACTCGCATTTGCATGCCTTTGAACTGCCACCTTGGCAGGAGCTGGGATGAAGATGGGAGCTCACCTGTTGCGCGACACTTGGGTCTTGAACCTGGCTACTGGCTTTCCAGCCAACAAGCCCAGCCTTTTAACCACTGAGCCAACGCATCATCCCCATAACATCCATAAGCAATACAAAACAAAGTTTAAAAATATATAAAGAAATGAATTCTATAAAATGATGGTATTAAATCCAAACATGGACTAAAGAGTAAATTTAAATGCTCTTTGAAAAACCCACAAGATTTGAATTTTAAGAACTGGATAGATTCATTAAAAGATAGGTGTCTGTCTTGGAAAACTGGAAATTCCTGCAAAAGGTTTTTGAAGGCACTAGACTTTCCTCAATAGGACACTTGAAGTAACTCAGCGCTCACTTTATCCCTTGCTGGGATAGCAGTAGACTGTTCTTTATTACATTACAGGTAGTCCTCAATTTATGACTACAATTGAGCCAAACATCTCTGTTGCTATGTAAAACATTTGTTAAGTGAGTTTTGCCCCATTTTACACAATCTTCCTTGCTCCAGTTTTTAAGTGGATTGCTGCAATTGTTAGTAACACGGTTGTTAAGTGAATCTGATTTCCCCATTGATTTTGCTTGTCAGAAGGTTGCAAAAAGAGATCACATGACTCCAGGCACTGCAACCGTCAGAAATATGAGTCAGTTGCCAAGCATATGGATTTTGGTCACATGACCACAAGGATGCTGCAATGGTCATAAGTGTGAAAAACGATCATAAGTCATTTTTTTCAGTGCCGTTGTAACTTTGAACAGTCACTAAATCAACTATTGTAAGTCAAGCACTACCTTTAGTTCAGAAACACAAATGAAGGAACCCAGCCATGTTATAGAAAACATGGTGTATAAAGTTATAAATAAAAGCAGTATTTCCGTTGGGGACCCATGTTGATCAGATAAAGTCAAGGATAACGTTTTGATAGTGTTTCTCAATAACAAATTAAAGATCTTTCCAAGAGGCATAAAGTAGTAGCAATCAGGGAATTTAATTACCTGCCAAGCACAGTCCTTCCAGGAAGTTTCTGATACCTTTAGGAGGGTGGAGGAAAGCACAAGATGATTAACTACATTACACTAATCAATAAGAAAGTTGAGTAAGTAAAACCATGACTAAAAGTTTAAGAAAGTTACATTCAGATACTGATTGAATGTTTAGAATTCTGATTGTTGGGGGGGGGGGTAAAAAATCCCATCAGAATAATTTGACCAATGGGTTTTCTTCACTGAATAGTTTTATGCAGAAATCTTAAAAACCTGAATATGATTCTATGAGTCTGTGAGTCTGCTCTGCTCACTCACAACTCTAATGCTTAGCATAACCAAGGATAAGTAAATTACTTATATTCAATGCCTACTACCCTTGCCACTATTCCCCTTCCTCATTTGCCTTCCTACTGCCACCATTTAGAATGTAAGTTATTTGGGAGAAGAGACAGGTTTCTTCCTTCATAACCAATTCTGCTAAGTACCAACTATATCAGTATGCCCAAGACATACAAAATATAATGCTTTCTCTAACTGATCACACTAATTGACTGGATTCACAGATCTTCTTAAATTTTAATATAGTTTATTTGCTTTTTGTGGCTTAGTAAACAGTTGTGAATAAACAAAGTATGGTTTAATGTGATGTTGTGAACCCAGTCGTTCTGTTCTTCAGTGCCTTCTGTATTTTTGAACAGTTCCGCTGTCTTCTTTGTCTCTTAGTTACCTTCTCTTTGGTTTGCTATGTGGAGAACATAAACGCACCCTTTTCCTCATAGCTAATAATCACCACACCCAGCTCTGCTGGTATTGTTGTCCCAAAGTGTTATCTTATGTTTGTTTGCTCTTATTTAAACTGTAAATGCTTCAGGGCAGGGAGCTAGCTTTATCTCTGTTTGTCAAGCCCTCTGCAAGTTCATGGGCCAATATAAGTGTTTTCAATAATCCACAACAACTGTAAAATAGAGCACTTTAGAAAAAAAAGCTATAGGGAGATGAGAGAGTAGGTCAACTTCATACTTCTTTCTTTCTTTTTTAACCTTGCAAGAAGCAGTTATGAGAAAAAGGGATTATTGTTGGGTTTAGGTGATGTTTTGTGGCAAAGAATAGTTTTCAGTTGCTGCCAAGCCTAAAATCTCTGCCATGTTATTGTTCCATTGCATTTGTTTTCTTTCAGAATAATAAAAATAAATTTGCAATCTACTCTAAATAGTGTTTCAGAGGGCTGTATCAAACCTAAAGGAAAACCTTGAAGCAGGGCTGTCAAACTCACAGCCCATGGGCCGAATACATCATGCGCTGGCCATGCCCACACCTAGTTTTGTGAAGGGGAAAAAAGTCCCGATATGTCACACGACGACGTGAGTTTGACACCCCTCCCTTAAAGAGTATCTACAGTGGTGATTGTATCCAGTTACAGAATCATGTTAGGAATGGAAAAACCAATCTGGCAGTAATTTGGATAACACTACTTTAAATCCCCATCATTCAGTGATTTGAGTGTATGTTTGTATTAGAAATGGGCCACCAATTCTAGGTTGCAAAAATCCAGATGACAATTAGATAGCAGCAACAAATATTGCTGCGATCTAATAGTTATCAAGATGTTTGCAATCCAGATACAGCAGCCTTATGTAAAACTGAAACAAAACATGCTCAGAATTATCCTTTATCATGTGTGTGTGGTACACACACCCACAAAGAGTTTTTCTTTTCACTAAGGAAAACGGGCATTCCAAGAAAACCCATTAGTAACACTGCTTTTATATATATTTATAGATATAGATGCAGCCCCTATGCCCCTTCTGTCAAAGTAAATCTTAACAAGTTACATTTATCCTGTTTCCAACCCCATTTGTTTCTACCCTGTAGAATTTTGTACAGCAGCCTTTCCCAATTGGTGGTGACTAAATAGGTTGAAAATAATCTATCATTCCTGGCCATCATCTTGGGAAAGTCTCTTACACATAATTAACTAGAAATAAGGCCTATTTGACTTGAGATATTTCTGAATAAACATACAAAATGCTGGTTGGGATTTATCTGTCTTTATTAAAATCTTTCTTTTGCCAGTTTGGTCTAGTGGTTAAGGCATCTGGCTAGAAACTGGGAGACACTGAGTTCTAGTCTGCCTGAGTCATGAAAAATGGCTGGTGACTTGGGGCCAGTAACTCTCAGCCCAGCCCAACCCACCTCACAGGTTCGTTGTTGTGGGAAAAAATAGGTGGAGGAAGGAGTATTGATATATTCACTGCCTTGGTTATTTATAAAAATAATAAAGGCATGATAAAATATATAAACAATATGGACCAGATTAAGACTGTCTTGGGAACACCTTAAATATCTGTGTATTTGCTTTATTTACAGACACTCAAGCAGGTCATTTGAAAGCAAATGTATCATTATTTCCAGATCAAATAGAAATAGCCTTCTATAGGGTACTATTCTAGTCAATTTTAAAACTACTTACCTTGCTGTGTTAGCCTACTAACCAGCAACTTGCTTGGCAAACAATGGGTCAACATCAGCAACAGATTAAATACATAGGTAAGAGGGATGAAGCTGTTGCACTTTGATGATTTCATTCTCCCTAGTCCTGGACCATGCTGGTTAATGCCCAGCAATCCCTGGAAAACAAAACTTCCCCATCCCAGCCCTGTTGAAAGTGGGAAAAGTAAGATTGGGTTTTTTTTTTTTGATGTGGCCAAAGTACCCAGTACTTGAATGACCGCTTAAGCTATGCTGTCCAAATCCAAGACTGCTTTCTCATTATATCAATATAATGAGGTACTACTGGGAGATTTTGTAGTGGTTGTTTGGTTTCTTGACGGTTTTATTGTTTTGTGAGCCAGCCAGGGTTGTGGTTCATAATACAGGTGGCTATGTAAGTCTTTTAAATTAAATAAATATTCTACAGGATTGCTGCTTTAAGCCCTTGCAATTTTTTTTAAATTAATATCTTACCAAAAGCTATAAAGGAATTTCTTATTCGTAAAGTTAAATTTGAATTTTCAGAAGCAGAATTTGTAAACTTGGATCCTGCATTTGTGAACTTGTAACAATCCTCACTTACTGGCAGTATGATGTAATGATACTACATTGGCCTTAGAGCAGAGAAATTTGAATTGAAACCTAATGTTGTCTTAAGCAGGCTACTTTCAAGAGTTTTGAAGATTACAGTGGTGTTATTGGAGAGATGAGGCCCTGAGTTCTTTTGAAGAGAGGTCAAATATTACCTTACATTTATAAACTTAGAATGGTTGCATAGAACTTTTTCTTTGCAACAATGGTATTTTCTTTGTGTTAAAATTTTCCATAGTAGAACTGTTTGCCAATAACAATAGTTCTTTTATCATTCAGTCAGAATGCTACACCAGTTTCCAATAAGGCAAGTGTAAGAATTTAAGACAATTTTTAAGCCAGTGTTGAAATATTTCCAAACTCAGGGTGTGCAGGTGAATGAGTGTGTGTTGCTGGATTGCTAGAATGCTTCTTGCTACTCTTTTGAAATCCTGTCTAAACGAAGCTGAATTTACATGGAGCCTTTTGCACAACTGATTGGAGATAGGGAGATCTAGGGCTGGATATTTATTACTTTTAATAAACTTTATTAGAAGCATGTCCCATTGTTAGTACTATAATTTGGAACAATATTTTATAGGATATTAGGGAACACATTTGTCTTAATGGCTGATACATAGTTATTTTATCCTCTGCATAATTTGAATGGATAGGGATTAGTTTGTTAGCTTTTTTCATGAACACAATTTACCCATTTCAATCTCCCAAGATTTCAGTTGGTGTTGCTATGTGTTTTCAAATCTGTTTTTCCAGCTGCTAATGATTCTCAAGGTAGTCAGAATGCTCTGGTTTTTGCTCAAAGGCACAATATAGCTCCTGTTTTTTTATTAATCATTATTAATCCATGCTTTGCATAGCCCAGGCTCACCATTATCCTCAACTCAACCATTACACAACAGAATAATGAGCACAAAACTGTGTGTGTATAGTTATTTAGTGTTTGGGTTAGTCATGTCCAGTGCCCTACTATTAGGACTGGAGCTTCCAGAACTCCCAGCTGACATGGGCCAGTTTAACTAACCCAGACACCAAACCCATTAAAATGATTGAGACACGGAAGTGTCATTTTATCTCTGCATCTCTTACTCAGTAAAGTAGCTATAGCATTCAGGGGAACATATAGAAGCAATTCTGAATAGTTGGGAAATCATCGTGGGTGAATTACAAGAGAGAAGTAGTGATGTGTGGGAAAAAAGCTATCTGCGCTGGGAGCATAATAAGAGACTATGTAATAATAATTACTGTTATTGTAACAAGGGTTGGGTGCCTTTCTGAATAAAAGGTGTCCGACAATAACCTTGGCTTGGTTTGTTTTCATATGTGAGTAAAATAGTGGTTATATACATCTGGCATTAATACCCATGGCGAAAACAGAATCCTGGCTCTTGATCAACTATGCGTATTCGCTTCAAGTGTACGTAGGCCAACCAAATAATTAATTGAAGCTCACATACACCTTTGCCCTGTGCTGTGCTAGAAAGTCTGCAGCAGAGGCTAAAACTGGCTCTGAGCTTCAACGCTGCTACAAGGGCTTACCCTCAGATTTATCTCCTTTTTCCAGAGCTAGAATCAGCTCTAATCCTGCCCCAAAGTAACACCCTCCATTGACAGTGCTCCTATACCACTCCCAGACTAGAAGCTGCAACAGGATTTAATGGGAAAGGATAGACTTAATTCAAATGGGAAAGGAAGATGGTTGAGAAAGTCCTTTCCTATCCCATACAAAAGAATTGTTAGAATACTCCCCTAGGACTGTTCTAACAATTCTTCTAAATTTGATGGGTGTGACATGCCAACAGTTGCTTGCCCTACACCATTGGTGAAGGGTGAATTGCTACTTTCCTTTGTGACAAGTACATAACAGTAAACTAAGTAGGGAAGGTCACCATGAAACTTATATTCCTTAGACTATTTTATTTACTTTTGTAGGGCCTTGGTCTGCCTCACTTTAGACATGTTGCCTACACACACACACACACACACACACACACACACACAAACCTTAATCATATTTAACTTGTTTAGAGGGGAGGAAAATCCCCTTTATATATTACACATTTCTTTTCATTTTATCTAGTCAAACAATCTATTGTCATTATTTAATAGGCTTTTATGTTGAATTAGATTCCAAAAAGATGCATTGGAGCGTGCAGAGGTGCAATGTAGCCCCCCCCCCCATATAATTCTTTAAAGGAGCCACATTTTTTTTTCCAGATTACTTTGTATAGCTACTACATAATCCCAGGGGGAAAAGCACAGCTGCTTTAAAGAATTATACACAGGTGCTATGTTTGAACAACTGTGAACTTGTAAGCACTGCCCTATTATTTATCACCGTGGTTGATCATCAAACATTAAAGATGGAAGGTAGCTTTTTCTAAAGAACTACCTTCCTGAATACACTTCCAGTACTTCCAGCCAAAAAGCCAAAAGCCTGGTAGAGTATAGAAAGGGGGAAGTTTCCTCTTCATTGATCCACATTAAGCATTATCTGTTATGTGCTTAAAGCAATATTTGCATTTTACACTGGTGTTAGCATGATGGCATGCATGGTAGATACCAAATATTTTGGAGGTATATTGATTCAGGTTTTTATGACTCTGCAAAACTACTGAGAATGTGTTGAATTCATACTTTTGCAAGCTACTACTACATACAGTATGCAGTATGTGTATTTGCCATGCAAAATGTGACAATGGAACATCCCAAAGGGAAAAAAAGGAATACATGTGAGAAAGAGAAAAAAAGAAACATTGAAGTTGGAAATCCAATGCATTTACATCCTTTTCTTGCTGTTAAAAGTTAGGTTTGGAAAATCTAGCTAAAATCTAAACTTTGGCTAAAATGCAGCAGAGCTTCACTGAATTGTTTTATTCAGTGAAAATGAAGGGCACTCTGAATTTATACATGTACTTTGGAAATATTGTGTCAGGCACCTCTTGCAATTTCTAACCAGAGAAAAAAGTACACAGCGTCCACTGAGTAACTTTGACTCATTGTGACTTCATAAAAATGTTCATATGATTTTCTTGACTACAATACAAAAGTGGTTTGAACACACCCTTACCAAACACTAGTACATTGATGGTATTGTTTACAGCAAGGTTTATCTGTGATGATCATCATTTTTCAAAAGTTGATTGATGTTCAGTTAAATGGTAGGGTGGGTTCCTACCAGTTTGGACCGGTTCACCCGAACCAATTGTTGAGGTTGGGCGGAGCCAGCGAACCTGTTCGGTTTTTGAAAAAAAAAAATTTTTTTTGCCTGCCCCCTAGCCCGGAGCCTCTAGCTGCCTTTATTCGCTGTGTTTTCAGCACAGCTGATGAGCGGGGAAGCGCGCCTCACCTGTTTTTCCCCCTAGAGGCTGCTACAGAAAGTTTGTGTTTTAAAG
>JANHJO010005332.1:240081-256469 GCA_032468235.1 Pseudoxyrhopus heterurus | reverse complement strand
CTCCCTCTCCCTCCCTCCCTCCCTGCTTTAAGCAGGCTTAGAAAGTCTGCCAGGCCTGGCATGCTGCTATGGATGCCCCTCGCTCACCTCTTTGCCTGGCTTCCCTCCTCCGCGGTCACCTCGGTGCTCGCTCACGTTCTCCCTCCCCAGTGTAGTCTGACTCAGGTGACTGCGCAGCTCACATTGCCCTTTCCAAGCCTGCTGTCAGTGAAGCTGGGTGCCGGTGAGGGCTGGCTTTTTGCCTAGCTTTGTCTGGCTGATGGGGGGGCGGAGGGGGGAGAGAGACGGATGGGAGCCTGGGGAGGAAGCCTGCATCAAACTAGACTGGGGAAGCTAGCTGTGAGAGGAAGAGAAGCTGAGTGAGCCGGACCCAGACACTTCCTGGGTCCCCTCGTCCCAGAAGCAGCAACCTTGCACTCTCCCCTCTCTGTGCTGCTGTTTCTGTGTGCTAACGCTGCTGTTCCCTTCTTCGCATGAGATCTCCCATCAGAGGGGGAGGAGGGGGCGGCGTTCCTGCATGATGCAGTTTCTGTGTGGCCCTATCCCCTCAATGCTAGCGGCCGCCACTGCCCCCTCCTCCCTCTCTGTCCCTGCTACTGGGCGATCTCATGCGAAGAAGCGAACAGCAGTGTTAGTACACAGAAACAGGAGCACATAGAAAGCTCTCTGTCTCTCTTTCTCCCTCTGTCTCTCTCTGATTCTCCCTCTCTTTTCTCTCTCTCTCTCTCTCTCTCTCTCTCTCCCTCTCTCTTTCTTTCTCCCCCCCACACACAAACAGGTTGAATCTCTCCTTCCGTCCCACCCACCGGAGACCCCTAAATTCCCTCCCCAACTCTGCCTGTCTCATACAGGCACCACCACGAGTGACATAGAGTTGGCCACGCCCAGTCACATGACACCCCCCTAAGCCATGCCTACCCAGGTTGTTAAATTATTTGAATCCCACCACTGGTAGTAAAACCTCAGTATTCAGGTTAAATTGCCATGTTGGCACTTTGCAATAAATAAGTGGGTTTTGGGTTGCAGTTTGGGCACTCGGTCCCTAAAAGGTTCGTCATCACTGCTCTAGAGGATTTGTGTAAGATCTGCTATTAATACCAAATGAAAAATGACAGAAAATTTATGCTTCGGTAGAAAAAACTGGGGATACAACAATACTGCTTCTGCAACATTCCCTGAATTATCATATAAATATTCCAAATTATTTTATTGCCATTTGTATTGTGTTTTTATCTAATAAAATACCTGCGCCTTTTGCGATCTTCAATTAGTTTAATTCTACGCCCATTCAACTCACTGCCATCCAATTTATCCATTGCACTCTTCATGTCACTGGATGATGCAAACTCTACCACTCTGTTGATTCATTAGCAAAATTACAATAAAAATTATTAGTGGTGATAAAAGTATATTACATTTCTTCTTTTACAGAATTATACATTCATTACTGGTTATCTTAGTTTCTCCCAAAACTTATAACCAAATGTTAATATTACAGTAACTCCAATACCCAGGCCTAAAGTTTTACAATTTCAGAAAATAACAGACATGTGAAATATTTTTTCTGTATGTTCTTTAGGACTTGGACATTTTTCTGTTTCTAGCAAATGATTTGTAGGAAATTTTTAAACAGCGATGAAAAGGAGTTGTTTCTCTCAGTTGTTTTCTACTGATTCTATATATAATAAAAAACAGTTAACAGATTTTTGGGTTTTCTAGTTAATAACATTCAGAAAAATTCCATGATCCCAATAGATAGGATGTAGATCTGATCTGAATAAGTCTGTGCTGATTCTGGAATCTGATTTTAATAGCAGCATTTTCAGTTATGTTCTGGAACAAAGTTGTCTGTTAAGCAGTATGGTGGAAGGTTTGGTGTTTAAAGCCCTCCCAGCCTCAGTAGATGTGAAATTTAAACTTACCCTTCATTTGGATTGTTTCTGTGAGCATCCACAAAAGTAACTTCTCCAGCTTTCCTCATGAAGTCTTTCAAATCCTGCAGTAAGAGTGATGGTGCAGGTTAGGAAATGACCGTTAAGATTCAAGATGCATTGTTAAACAGGACTTAATGGTTAACAAATTATAGCCAAACGTCATATGCTATAACTATAAGAAAAATTAAACTAATTTGTACAATTAAGATATACCTTCTATAACGCCTAAAGTATTATAACATATATTTTAACTATGAATATATGCATGGTGTTATTAAATGCAAGCATTTGATTGCCTGAAATCTCAGTTCACTTGTATATTCAAAGTTTGCCTAGAAACATTCTATGTCCCAGTCTAAAAATTAAACACAAATGTCTTTATTAAGTTAATGCTAAGATTCTGTCACAACCTGTCAAAAGATAGTATTAAATTTTTATGGCTTTTGTCAGTCCGTGCCACAACCTTAGTGTTATTTTAACAGAGACTTGCATTTAATATAATTGAGACGGTGTTTATTTTGCAATGCTATGTAACTAAGTGTTAAAGACGTTTTTAAAAAGTTGTTTATGCATTATTTCTTAATTTTTACAAAATGTCCCAATAATAGCTGACATTTTATAGCCAGAGGCTACTTACCATAACATACCACAAGTGGTCAGATGATATAAGCAGGTACCCTTAAGCAAACAGTCGCTTGTCCAATAATTGCCTAGCAGCTCAAGAGGAACTCCCTTACATGGGAGGGGTAGAGGAATGGAGCATAGCAATGTGCTTCAGGGGAAGGTACCAAAGACCCTGAAAGCATTGGAAAGTCTCCGGAAGTGGCTCTAGAACCTGAGGTTGACCTGTGCTAGCCAATCGAGCTGTGAGCCAACCAGGGTCTACATCGCCATGATAGCTGTGTCATGGGTACCAAAGGGAAAACTCAGAACAGGCCAAGCCCTAGAAATTCAGCCACTAGGAACCCCAACCTCTTGGGTTCTTTCTCCTCCACACAAGAGAAACGAGGGTTAACCCAAAGCAAGGCTGTTAAAAGAGGTTCAAAATGAACTTGGTTAGAGTATATTTGTGAAAAAAAATATACAAACAAAAAGCCTAAAGTTGAACTAGATTACAGGATACCTCAAGTTATATAGTGTTTAATAAAGTTCTGCTCAGATTTTACAAACTAGCATGTGAATCTAACAGTTCAAACACCTGAGCCTTCATCCTAACACAAAACAAACTTGAAGAACAGACATTCTTTCAAAGCAGGATTCAATTATAGTATACTGAATACTCCAGTCAAAATTATCCGTAATAGTGAGTTTTTTAACAATAGAAGAACTTTGAAATCAAGATAGGAGTAATTAATATACACTTGAACGAATCCTCTCGATATAAAGCTTATAACATATAATGCAGCATGATGGTAACAGTAATTCAAATGATTTTATCATAGTAAAAGGTGTATTTAAACAACCCTTGCATAATTTTGAATTCATTAATTATGAAATAAGATAGACACTCATTTATCTATAAATCTGATTATATCATATTTCAAATTTGATTACCTGGTGTGATATTTAATTAAGCTTAATGTTAAATTAGCTCTATATATTTCAATGTCATAAGACATTCAATTATTTTTCTTCAGAAATTAGAAGGAAAATTGAAATAACTCTCTATATTAACACTTTTATTTAAAAAGTATTTTTATTTTTCTATCCTAGATAGGTGGAAAACTTTTGAAGGGGGAGGAATAAGTTGTATTAGTGGGAAACTAATACCTTTAAACACATCTTAAAATTCTAACTTAAAAGTTAGAATCCTTTAAATGCTAGCTAAAGATATTTTACTGAATTTGTGAACTTAAGTAAAGCCTTGCCTTAGGCATGATTGCTGACTTCTGTTAGCAAGAGTCAAGTCCTGGCTTTATGTCCCTTGCTAGTCACATCAAGTAAGCACAATTAAGTACCCCTCCCATTCAAATTAAACAGGGAAAGTGATTTCAAAGGACTTAGTTTATGTTAAGAGTTACCCCAGGATTTTCCTCTACCAATTATAATTCCTGAGAGGTTACAAAGTGTATGGCAATCTCATACTATATTCCGTTATGTTTTAATTAGGAAAATAGAAAAAATAGGTGGTTGCTATTCAGTCTCCCCTGTTTTAAAGGAAATTAAGCTAGGCAAACAAGCTAATTAAGAAATTGGGATGGATGCATTATGAAATATGTTTTCTTTCTGCCAGTAGCAAGCAGACACTAACATTTATCAGGTTAAAATGTCTACTTTCTTTCAAGCATAGTATGAACTCTAAAGACTAACTGATGTCTAGTAAATAATATCTGCAATAACTTAGTGCTTCTTATACAATTGATAATCTTATCTAAATCAAAACTTATTTTTAATACCTTCCCTTCAAAACAATTAGCTGCTTGTATCATGGAAGCAAAATAGATTTGAACAGAAAATCACTTCATAGTTTAAAAGCAATGAACTTTTAAAAAGAAGAATCACATGGATCCCATCTATAATTTGCTGTAAGGCGTGGATCACTCACAAATGGAGAGGATGGCATACACTTAACCTGACAAAGTGATTGTTGTGGTTTTTGCATGCATTTCAGCAGAAGTATACAGTGTTTGATGTTGCCCAGTGAAAACTGTCACATTAACTGCTTCATACAATTTTTCTCTCCACAGATAACCAAGACTTAAAAAATAGGGTTTTTAAAAATATGAATACTAGCTCATAATAAATAAATACATAGAAATGTATGAGAGTCATACTAGATGTGACTGAACAAAACTGCCAGAATATGGTTGTTAGTCATAAATAACCTAATGGGTTTGCCCCAAGGTTTATTTCTCTTATGTTTTCCTGCTTTCACTATAAAAATACACTGAAAGGCATTTAGAAACCATCATGCCAGGAATAGCAAACAAAACATGCATACATTTCAGAAAATGAATTGTGAAACAATTTTTCTCTGGCTAAAATGTCAAAAAGACAACATGCTAAGTAGTAAAGGTAAAATTTCCCCTGTCCAGTCATGTCTGACTCTAGAGGGGGGGAGCTCATCCCAGTTTTTAGCTGAGGGAGCCTGTGTTGTCCAAAGATACTTCATGTCATGTGGCCAGCATGACTGTATACTGTTACCTTCTCACCAAAGTGATACCTATTTATCTGCTTGCTTTTGCATGGTTTCAAACTGCAAGGTGGGCAGGAGCTGGGGAATAGGAGCTCACTCCATTATGCAGTACTTGAACTGCCAATCTTCTGGTCAAGCAAGCCTAGCATCTTACCCACTAAGCCACTGTGCCCCCTATGCTAAGTAGTATCAACAGGTAATTGAATCTGGTAGTTGGCAGGTGACTAAACAGGAGGAACAAAGAGGCTTTCTTCAGGGCTAAAATAATGGAAAGACACGTGTTGTAGTTAGATGTTACAAGTCATAGAATGCTGAATCTCAGATGCTGTGATAACAAATTAAGGGCTATTAACTTCATTCCCTATTTAAATACTAGAATGGATACGTACTGGAAATCAAATGCTAGGCTAAGTAGGTGTGATTAAGCAGCATTCTTCTATTTTAAAATATTGCCATTGGAAACCTCCTTATCAGAGTTCTTTCCACCTGGGTTTTTATAAAAAGAACATTACATACTTAAAATTCTAAGCCATTTTTCTCTTCAGAGATTTTACTTCTTCTGCCTCAGGTCTGTAAACCTGTGAATCATTTTGGCAGGAGTTGCAGATTATGTGCTTGCTGTAACACTCATAAAAGATACAAGATAACTTTTTTCAAACTACTCACTTTTCCCTGAATTATATGAAGAGGTCTATATTGCTGAATATAATCTCTATAAGGCAAGTTTCATATTCATGTCATAAGATTTTAGAGATGACATTGCAAACCTGGACGAGCAGAGATGCACCTATTAAACAAAATGCTTTTAATTTTGGACAGTGTGCTCCACAAAATAATCAAAGTTCCAAACTTCCTGATTTCTCCCATGTGAATTTCTCATATTAGAGCAAGTGTAGCATGTTATGCTATTCAATCAAGACATCTGTTCTCCAAATGCTATGACCTATCTCTATGTCGACTTAAAATTATTGTGCAATATATTAAATTGCTAAAAACAGTCTCTTGACAGCTCTCCAGTTCGTACTTGTGCAATTATAATAAATCTTGATGTAATATGTTGGTTTAGAAGATTTCACATGAATCAGAGAAACTCTGCTGAGATGTTATATATTACATGCACAAAATCTTATTTTTATGTATTAAATTCTATCTGCCACTTTATATATGTATAAAATCCCAATGAATTTAATAGATTTTTTATTTTAATAGTTTAACAGACTAATGGGGAAAAAGAGTTATCTAAGGGTTTAGTTTACTTCCTTTTATTTGTTCTTCCTTCCTTGAGATGGTGGAAAACCCTAATTAAAGAACAGATATTGAAATCTATAGAGTGAAAAAATAATAACACTCAAAATGTTTCAAGGCAGAATTTTTATTGTAAACCACCTAGAGTCACTTAAGTGAGACTGGCAGTGTAGAAATTTGATTGCTGTCTCTTTCAATCATTTTTGTACACTTATACAAAAGGGACATAAAAATGAAGTTCAATAAAAATGACGGCCATATAATGATGTCATGATGTCAAAAATGTATTAGCATTGTGTTAGTTTATGCATAATATAGTTCTTCATACAAGCTAGAATTATAGAAATTTTGGATAAATTCTAAACAGAATTTGTTAAACCGCTTAGAGGGGGTTGTAAAGCACTATGAAGCGGTATATAGGTCTAAGCGCTATTGCTATTAAAATACAGATTTACAACTTACTGTTTTCTTACTTCTGCCCTATTAACTTCTATTCTTTCAATCTAGCATAATGCACAATTTTTGTTTTTTTTTTAAATCTGGAAGTGTATACTTTTTTATACATTGACAACAGAATCTTTGCTGTAAGAAGTACATACAAAAATAGTAGATTGGGGAAGAATGGCCTAGTAACTTGAATGTTATTTTTTTAAACTTAATGGGAGAATGAAATGTAGTATCATATAATTGTTTCCAAACTTGTTGAGGGAGGGTATACGGTTTGCTAAAAAAAAAAGTTTTAAGTAATTCAAACAGTTGCTAAATGCCAAAACAATTCCATTAGTAATACACCAACTCAACGACACCTTAAAGAAAAACAAACTTGTGGTCTAAACTTTCACTCCCAAATGAATATCCAAAAACAATCCCAAACAGTTTGTTTCACTGACAATACTTATGCCCAAATACATGCACAAATTGGATATTTAAAATCATGTTAGCTACTCACTGTAAGCCACAAGTCCCTTTCAGAATACAGATAACATAATGCACGAAACATCCTGCATTAGAACATAACACAATACTTTTAAACAGGTGAATAATTCTGTTCATTCTATTGAAGCCAGATATAAAATTGGAAGCAATCTGCAGTTTTATCTCTCAATGAGACCAGTCTTTTATTTATTCATTATATTGGATGTTTAAACATTGAGAGGTTTTTTTTTCTGACAATCTTATTAGGTGAAGATTTCATTTGTCCAAGAAACACTAATCAGCAGTTTTAAAAATATATGCATTGTTTGCTTGTTGGTAATCCAAATGAAAGAACTTTAAGCCTCTTACTTTAAAAAAAAAGTGCTAATGCTTTATGTTACCTCTTTTAGGAAACCAAAACCTATCCTTTTTTAAAAACATAAGTGTTATTTAAAGTAAGTGCCAACTCACCTGCCAGCTGACCCGTGAAGATAGATTCTCAACTATAAGTCTGTGTTCAGTACGAAGAGGTGGACCATACTGACTACAAATGCAAAACATTTCCTGTTACTCTTTAACTAAATTTCCAGCAGAAAATTTAAACACTTTCTACTTTTGTCAGATTTTATCTCTTCAAAAAAATTTATAAGAAATATGGCTACTCTGTATTTAAATAATGAGAAGAACAGCAGAGTGTTGTTACTAGTTTACATTATGAAAGCAAGCAGAATGACTTATGACTGCCAATCTCCCAATTATGTGATTGCATTTTGGATAATTGGCAACTGGCTCGCATTTACGACCGGTTGCAGCGTCCTATGGTCACATGACTGTGGTTAGCAACATTTTTTTGCTGGTTTCCAACCCACCCCCACCCAAAAAAAAAACATTCAGAAAACCTGATGTATTTATTGATCACAAGATTTACTTACAACCACCTGATTCAATTTACAAACATTACAACTGTCATAAAATCAAGTCTGGTCACATGGTGCCTCAACTTATGACTGCAAGAATTTGCAACCAAAACTCTGGACTCCATTGCAGTCGCAAGTCAAGGACTATCTGTACAACATTTAAATACAGGTAGTCCTCAAGTTACAACAATTGAGCCCAAAATTTATGTTGCTAAGTGAAACATTTGTTAAGTGAGTCTGACCCATTTTACTTTTCTCGCCACAGTTAAGTGAATCATTGCATTTGCTAAGTTAGTAGCAATAGCACTTACTTATATACCGCTTCACAGCCCCCTCTAAGCGCTTTACAGAGTCAGCATATTGCCCCCAACAATCTGGGTCCTCATTTTACCCACCTCGAAAGGATGGAAGGTTGAGTCACCCTTGAGCCTGGTAAGATTTGAACTGCCAAACTGCAGGTAGCCGGCAGTCAGCAGAAATAGCTTGCAGTACTGCACTCTAACCACTGCATAACCATGGCTCATGTAACATGGTTGTTAAGTGAATCTGGCTTCCCCATTGACTTTGCTTGTCAGAAGTTTACAAAAGCTGATCACATGATCCCAGGACACTGCAACCTTCATAAGTATGAACCACTTGCCATGCATCTGAATTTTGATCATGTGACCATGGGGATGCTGCAAAGGTAAGTGTGAAATACTGTCATGTTCATTTTTTCAGTGCTGTTGTAACTTTGAACGCTCACTAAATGAACTGTTGTAAGTTGAGGACTACCTGTACTGAAAGCTTTCATATTGAAAGATATCAACTAATACAACAATTTCCAAGGAATTTATAACTTTGGCATAAATAATGAATACATATAACCAAATCAGCCCCGAGAGGATAAAGTTGTGGGTTATATGTGCTTTTCAATAAGCTGCAGTAAGCTCAGGAACTACTGAGTTCATTGACATTACAACAGCTCTGCTACTACAAGAGCTGGCTTGATGCCATCAAACCCCAAGGTGTTATAAAAGAAGTGTATGAATAATTGAAGCCTCCACATTTGTTTATTCAGTTTATCTTAAAAGTGATCGCTTTGTCATATCACAACAAATGCAACAATCAACATTTTTTGGGAGAATTAAAGAAGAGGCAATTTAGTTGCACACAATTTAATTTGCATACCTCTAAATGCCCCCTTTTTCAGAATATCCAGATCTTCAGAGCATTTAAACAGAAGTTTCAGAATCCCCCAACTGGCAGGCTGAGGCATTGGAAATAGTAGTCTCTTCTTGTCTGGCACTATCTGTCATGAACGTTACTACCATGCCAGATACCCATGAAAATCAGTCACATATCCTACTTTAAAAGTTCATTTTTAGCCTGGACCTTGGATCATTCCTACTGCAGCAATAGCACTGCATTAAAAAAAAGAGAAGCTGAACAGGACATTTCAATATGCAAAAGTACAAATTCTCAATGTTTTGTACTTGTGGTTGGCAAGAAATTTGCCTCAGAATGTAATGCAAAAATACAAATGTTATATGACTTAGAATAACTTTATTGTCACTTTGAATGTACACTACTAGGCATACATTAAAATGAAATTTCGTTATATTTTATATAACTATCAATACAAGGGTCTGAATATGTACTAGCTACTTCCAGTAATAGTTTATACCAGAGAACCTGAGAAACATGAGAGTTATTTTTAAAGATACTATCAATACTATAATTCTTCAATAGCTCCTATACTTTTCAAAAGAAGCATTACTTAAGATGTCAAATTTCAGTTTCACTATAAGGTGCGATAGCCCTAGGATACTGCTAGCTTTTACAACTATATTTTTCAATGATAGTCCAGCTGCCCCGCAACTTAAAATTATAGACAACCAGGGCACAATACAGCTTACAATAGCCATTCTATTTAATGATGCTCATACAAGAACAAGTTTTAAACTTTATGAAACCCAAATTATAAACCTCTCCTTTCGAGACTGAGTAGAAGCTGAGAATAATTTGTAGAAGCAATTATGTGCAATCTGTAAACACTTCAGACAGTTACAAGCAGTAGCAGTAACTCTCTTCTTAGTGTTTAAATTATTTGAACCTAGCATCTTCAACCAATAAAGTGCATATACCAAAATTGTTTGCAATTACATTAGCATGGAGTTACAAAAATAAAAAAAGATGATTTTATTGCTTTACTGGAGAAGTATCTTAAAATGTATCTAGAAATATCAACTATATTACAATCCTAAATCTAAGGACTGAGATATTTTAAAACCACATGTAACAGTTCAGTAAACGAAATTCCTTCTTACCTAGATCCACCCCCATAAGACTGGTAATAATTGAATCGTTGTGGGTATCTGCCCCTACCCCCTCTTCGGGCTCTGGCATGTTCAATTGTAACCCTATTAAAAATAAGTAAGTTTAGTATTTCAGTCTTTTTCTAGTGGAAATAAATATATTAAACAGCCAAATATGATGGTGATAATTTTGAACAAACTTAAAAACAAAAGAAAATTCTTGTTAACTCAGATCATTACAATCAAGAAAATCTCTCTCTGTCTAAATTAAGGTCTTCAGACATTTATAACTGAAAAGTAAAAAGATATGTAAGATGACTGAATGATGTGTATTCATTTCTACAGCATTTATTTAGTTAGGAATTGGTCAAGAAATTAGTTGAAAATCCAATTTCGTAAACAGCATATTACTCCTCACCAACTTTTCCATTAAGATGTACACAGAGGACTTGGGAGCGGGGGGGGGGGATTCTCTACTGTCTATGTTAAAGAATAAACATGATTCAGTAGGAAGACATTCCTGATGTTTCTTAATTTACCAAGCTTCTGCACAAGTGAATCCCATTTGTGCTTAAGGAGTTCTAGGGGGTACCTCTAAGACATCAGGTTGTCTATATCAGAGAAGTCATACATCTGTGATATAAACCAAAAATGCTTTTGGGCTGCTTCGGAAAACTTAACATTTATTAATTTTGTTACAAATACACTATGTGTTTGCCTCAAATATAATCTGAAATCCTGACTATGACGTTTCATTCACTCTCTTTCATTAATCTTCTGATTTAAGACTGTGTTTCAAAATTACTTCAGAATGCTTTTACTCATTCAAAAAAAGTTTTTAAAAGTATATGCATTTTTTCCCATATGAATTGGCATACATGGTGTTATCCCTTTTTATTCTATCCTCACAATAACCCCATAAAGTACATTAGAATGAAACAAAAAAGTCAAATTTGCAATTGCACTGCCATATGACTTGAGATTAAACAGTACCTTTCATTACACAGCTCTTTGCCATTCAATTCATAAACTGCGTCATCTGCATCTCTGTGATCCTCAAATTCCTAGGAAAGCAAAAGAATGAAACAAGTAAAATATTTTTGCTATTAAAAATTCTATTAGCTATTGCTCTGGTTATTGTTGGAGCTATAATTTAAAATTGCCTAACCCCGATTTTAATTCCTGAGATACTTTTATCCATTGCATTGTATCAGATGTGGAGAACTCAGATGTCTCCATATTATGGTAACAATTCTCAGCATTCCTCCCTATTGGTATAAATGTACAAGTCTGGCAGTCCTTGCTTATCGACTACCTCACTTAGTGAAATAAAGATTGTTTTTTTTTAAAAAAACTTTGCAACCAATCTTTATATTTGCAACTGTTACGTTGTCCAATATGTGTGTGCATTGCTATTGGCTTGCAACAAGCAAAGTTAATAGAGAAGGCGGAAGTAAAATCGTTAAGTCATGGTCATGTGACTTTTCATTTAGCGACCAAAGGGGAACTGAGGAACTGTCATGGTTACATGATTTTCTGCTTAGCAATCGAATTGAACCAATTGTGGTCACTAAGTAAGGGCTACCTGCATAAAATATAGTTCAGAAAAACGTAAATATACAGGCTCCTTATGCTTGATCCAGACAGTGCTATCCTTTTATATGACTATATCCTCAGGAGTGAGAGATGATGGAACATGCAGTTCCATACATCTGGTGTTCACCAGGACTGAGAAAGCTGCTACAGTGATTTTTTTGAAAAATCTATTCATTATAAGTAAATAAAACAAAATATATCTTATTTATATGTATATCTAGAATATGCAAGGATTTCACCCCAAAAGATTCAAAATTAAATTATAATGTTCTACTAAATCCTGTAATTTTTCTTACTAGTATGTTTGAAAATCTGTAAAAATATTGGCATTGTCCTCAACATTTCACCAATAAAACCCACTTCATAATATTTAAATAAATTTTCAAATACTCAAATAAAAGTCATTAATAGAATTTCATAATATAATTTTAACCAACTTTTCATGTTAGGTTTTTATATAAATGGTGACCAAAAGCTATGTTACTTAAAGATACAACTACTTGCAGCCTCCATAAACATGGAAGGCTAAATGTAAGGGGATCCTCTCTGTTGCTTGGAAGGAAGATAAACAACTGCTCAATTTGCCCATTTTCTTCTCTTTTCAGTGATGAGAGAAATTATATGACATTCTCCACATTAATCATTCACTTTTGGTTCTCTGATTAACTGCAATAATATGCAGCAAGACGGAAAGCGTCAAATTTATTGTTGCCTACAATGGAGAAGGTTGGTTAGCTGTTTCTGTCTCTAGCAGCAGAAAAGACAAGTTCATATAACTTAAGAGTTTGCTTGTTAAAAACATTGCTAACAATTTATTTAATTTTCTTCTCCAGTTAAAAGTGGGACAGGTATGCACTTCTATCAGTAATGTATTCTTTATTTTTTTGAGAGAATGAAGAAGTGTGTTGGGTTTCTTTCTAGCTTATCACCAATTTTTAACAGCATTATTATGGAGCAAAACTGTGCAGGAAATACAATTATGGAGACTCTCCTACTTCTTTTCTAGTTCATATTTTCCAAGAAAAACAGTACAGCACTAATGTCTGCCCTTTCTCATTTCTTAAAAAGGGTTTACTGGAGAAGCATGTATGGACGACCCAGAATGAAAAAATAGTTACAAGAGAAAAAAGTATATATGTAGCTCAGGGTTGAACTGTGGAGTCCTTGGTGCTCTCAGAATTTGATTATTTGCCTACAGACATTAAATTACCCATTAGGTAACATCTAGTGATGTCGGGTTGCTCCCTGTTTATATACATTAGCTTGCCCTGCCAGTGTTGGTGGGGGTGTGGTTTTCTCCTGGTAATTCCGTGATTAGGGTATTGTTTTCAGCCTGATTGTTCCTGTATTCTTCAATTAAAAAGCTGAGGCTGCAACCAGAGATTTATGAGCAAGTTACAGCACAGACTACACTCTAAGGGAATGTTGCAGATACCAACTATAAATAAAAGCAGGTATCAAAGCAAATGAACACATATATAGTACATCACCATACGTATTACCACATGGTATTGCTCCATTAGCTGCCTAAAACAGAAAATATATCTGAATAAATATACTTACCACAAAACCAAAGCCATTTTTGAGATTAATCTCACGTATACGGCCATATCCTTTGAAAAATTTCTCTACGTCTCGTTCTCGAGCATGGGGGCTTAAACGTCCAACAAAGACACGACAGCCACTCATTCTATTCCAAGCTGCAAAAAATAAAATTCAAGAATTCTTGTTAAAACTGCTGCTTCAATAAATCCAAGCTTTAAAATAGGGGGCTATATTTTAAACCATATTTTTTTGGAATTCTATTTTCTTTCTTTTCCCCATTTCTGTAAGAATTCATATAAGAGATCTTCTTAGAGATCTTCTAGTCTAACCCCTGCTCAGCCAGGAAGTCCTATCCCATTTCAGACAAATCTTTGTCCAATCTCCTCCTTAAAACCTTCCAGTGCTGGAGCATCTACAACTTCTGGAGGCAAAAATTGTTCCACTGATTAACTGTTTAACTGCCAGGAAATTCCCTGGATTTTTCCTGGAACCTGAATGCAATGTTGTCAAAAACACATAGGATGAACCAACAAGTGAACTCCTAACTCTAATGAAAACAGATGATTCTGCCTTTCTATTCTTACCCCAATTGCTATTAGCATGGAGCATGTGGACATCTTCTTTCCAGGTTCATATAACCCTTGGATCCCTTGGCAAGTGGCTCCAAAATAAACAGGGAAATTCCAAAAATCATCCTAACCCCATTTAAGTCAACACACTCCGATGGCCGATTCCTACAAGACCAGGTAGTCACTAAAAAAAAACACCATCACCCCTTCGGAGATAGCCCTCAAGACTGTAGAAAACCAGCGATAAGTGGTTTTTTTTTTTATTAAATAAAGACATTGCTTATACAGAGAAAATGCAAGCGTTCAAAGAGGAGAATAACAGAGGTCATTAAAAATCACCTCTGCTTTCGCCCCCTTCTCAAGAGTTCCTCCTCAACAGAACTGGACGTTAATCTGTTTAATTTGAGAGAGGCAGGAGGAGATCCGGGGTGCAGAACTTTGGAGGAAAGCAACACCGGCCGCAGGAGGAGGAAACGAGGAAGCTCAAGAAAGGAAAGGAAGGGGGGGGAGGGGAGGAGAGAAACTTAACGGCAACAATGACGGAGGCGGAGAGGAGAGGCTGCTGGGGGAAGGAAACGAAGACCAGGCTGAACAACCGATAAGGGAAACGGCCCAGGCTAGGCTGAGCTTGAGCCTCAAAGCCACCTGCCGCTTTACGGAGCCATTTAAAATCGTTACCCCAGAAGTTTTGGACGACTCACCTTCGCTTCTGCCTCCGCCTTCGTCTCTGCTCTACCGCCTGAAAGGAGACCGACTGACGCTCACGGCAATGGCAGCAGAGCGTTTTTCAGGAAACTCGCTTTGCCCGTGCGGAACCGCAACGTTCACTTCAGTCCGCCAGAGAAAATGGCGGCGCTACTTCCCTTAAGAGGAGCGGCGGCGAGGCAACGGCGCCTGCGCAGGTTCTTTAAGCGCCAACCCGCTGGCGGACTGCGATTCCCAGACTTCAGCGCGCGTGTTATTCTGAGCTCGGGTAAACCCGTGTGGAAGGGAAGCTTCCCTCTGTGGGGAGTTACAGGCGGAAGTTACCTACTAGGGCCGCGTGGAGAAGTCTCTGTGGAGGGAAGAAAGGGAGGCTGGGAAATGTTGTTATTAGAAGAGCGAACGGTGTTCTTCTAAATCAGAGTTTCTCAATCTCAGCAACTTTAAGATATATGGACTTCATCTCCCAGAATTCCCCGGCGAGTTAGTTGAGCATAAGAAACTGTTCGAAATTGTGCGAGCAGCTAGTTTTGGAACCTTGAAAGGAAATTATACAAATGTTCCTTTTATTTCAGATTAATTATTCTTTCCTATTTGTATTTGGTAAGAAGTCTAAATCCTCCTACAATTAAGTCCTTTCAAGCAATAGAAAAAAAATGTTTTCATCCTTGTCCTACAGAAAGAGGCATCTCTACAATACTATTTTCTTGCAGATATCTTTTCTTCTGATTATCAGGGATTATTGCTTTATTCTTAGTTCAGTTGCACAACTTGGTGTGACTGGTACCAGCAGTATCCTAAACTTAAATATATACACGTGTAAGGCTGAATCCTTGGCTTCTCTAATTCAGAAATTACTATATTAAAAATTAGGTGGAAAAAGCTCTCTGCCTAGGAGTTTAGATAGATTGCTTTCGTTTTGAGAAACTTGGGCTAGGTGAGCTAACTGATTTTAGGAACAGAGGTGATAGTAAGTTGGATTTGTCTTTTGGGCAAAAAAAAGATTATTGTCACTGTCCAATTGGATTTACACATTTCAAATTCGTGTGGTTGTTTTCAGTAGTTATAGCAATTTGAAGAATTGTAATGTATAAGAATAATCAGTACTTGATATTTTGTCTGGCTTATGTTTTTTACTTAATATATTTAAGTACTTTAATATATACCTTAAATCTGGAAGCAAAAAGTGAGTACTTATGTATTAATAAATAATTAACATTCACAAATTTAGTGATATTTCCATATCTAGGGGCCATCTCTGCCATGCAAAAAAAGAATGGTTGGAGGCAGTTTTCTATTTTTCTGTTGTCACCAATTACTTTCTGCAGTCTAAAACAAATACCCTTACTGCTAGCAATAAGACTTATGGAATATGGCATTGATTTGCATTGATATGGCATTGATCTGCTGGTTCAAGGAAACTGTTAGAAGAAATATCCTTCTGGGTTCAGTTCCAAGTGGGGGAAAAGACCTGGATTCATGGAAGTTGCTTGGAAAGAAGGTTTATTGATGAACAGGATCACATGCCTTGG
>JANHJO010005332.1:229516-239981 GCA_032468235.1 Pseudoxyrhopus heterurus | reverse complement strand
GGCTGAGTTTCTGCCTCCCTTTTAGGGGAAATATTCTGCCCTTTTAATATTTCCTAAAATATTTCATTTTTCTAGGAAAGGGGTAGGTTTTAACTTCCTACAAAACATTTCAAATATTTGTATAGTTTGGTCATTTTGGCTTTTTAAATATTAGTGGTTGCACAAATGTTAACTATATATGAAAGGAATATTTGTAAGAATTGATACTATCAGAATGTACTAAAGTCTGACAAATGATGAAATAGCACCTTTAAGTCAGGCTGAATGTGATTTAACTGATATTTGGGAGAGTTTTCTTCGTGTCCCACTCGTGGACTGTAGCAGCATCAGCATCCTTAAATTGGAAAGTTATAGCCAAAGCTTCCCAAATAAATCCAGTTGGCCCATCTCGGAATGTTGGTCTAGATAGACCAATAGCTAATACAGCAAAGCTCTTGAATAGGCTTGCTATACTGATGCAACCTTCATAACTGTCACAACTGTTGATGTGATTAGTTACCATAAAATAACATTTTTGTTAAACAAACTGAAAGATAACGGTAGAAATTTTTGTCTCAATATTTCTATTCTTCAGACCAGCAAATACTTGGCAAGAGCACAAATGCACTTAGAACTTCATTATATGGAAAATGTCAGCACATAATGTGGATTCTTGAAGTCAGAGTCTCATATTCAGCTTACAAGCATAGGAAAGCACCATACTGATTAAAACAGAAGCCAAACAGAGTAAAAGGTCTGAGGTCTGAGAAGAATGTAAGATTCTGGCTGGAATATGGTTTTATCAGCCCAATTTCTGGAAAGACAAAAAGCAAAGCAGGGTCTCCAAACTTGGCAACTTTAAGACTTACGGACTTCAACTCCCAGAATTCCTCAGCCAGCCACAAGTCTAAAATTGGCATGTTTGGAGACCCCTGCTTTAAAGATAAGGACAACAAAGATCAGAATAGTTAATGCAGTGGTCTTTCCAACGGTAATGCATGCTGAAGACCAAAAGTGAGAGAATTACAATGCCTTCAAATTAGTTTTGGAAATGTTTAAAGAACCAATGAGCTTTAAGAACCAATTACTCAATCCTAACCAAATAAAGTAACATTGTTCCATAGGGATGAAGAGCAAGCAAACTGAAATTTATTACTCTGGCCATGTGGTATGAACAGATTATGGATGAGAAAAAATAATTGTATTAGGCAAAGTTGAGGGAAGTGGGATGGAAAATCAATGGATAATTTGAATTGATGGGACCAAAGAGATTACTGGAGTATCCCTGGAAAAGCTACAAGCTGTTTGAGTGTATGTATGGTGTATTTACTGTATATGTAAAATTGAAGATCGGGCCTTTTCCAAGAATATACAGTTCAATAGTGAAAACTAACATTTTGAAATTAGAAAAAAAATCAGAGATGCAAGCATAAGATAGGTCAGTGGTGGTTAACCTTTTCGCCATCGAGTGCCAAAACTGGAGCATGTGTGTGCCAAAAAGGTACCAAGTGCCAAAACGTGCATGCACACCCCAGAAGCCAGAAGAGCAGCTCCCGGCGTGCGCATGCGTACCAGCCACCTGGTCTTCTGGCTTCTAATGCACATGCACAAAGACCAGCTGACTGGCTGGTTTCTAACGCGCATGCGTGCGCCAGCCAGCTGTTCGTGTGCGCATGGGCACCAGCCAGCTACTCTTCCGGTTTTCAGCGCTCCCATGTGTGCAAAGACCAGCTGGCCGGCACGCGTCAGAACCCGGAAGAGTAATGGGCAACAGCTGGCGTGCCCGGAGAGATGGCTCTGCATGCACTTCCGGCACGCATGCCATAGGTTCACCATCACGGAGATGGGTGATAGTACTTGTGAGAAGCATCTGGGTGTTCTGGTAAACCACAGATTAAAATATGAGCCAGCAGTGCACTGCAGCCACTGAGTCTGTGCAATTCTGGGTTGCACCAACAGATGTATACTATCAAGATCAGGAGAATCTTTCCAAAGTGCACTGGTCAGATTGCAGCTGGAATACTTTGTCAGTTTGCGTTACCATAATATAAAGAGGATGTGCAGCACTGGAAAGAATGCAGAGGACCAGAGATGGTGAAGTGATTGGAGGTTAATCCTACAAGGAATGATTAAAGGAACCGAATGTGTTTATCCTTAAGAAAAGGCAAAGGGGAGACAACAGCCATCTCCTGATAATTAAAGGGCTGTCACAGAGAAAGTATGGATTCATTCTCCATAGCACCTGAGGGTAGGACCAGAACCAGTGGGTGGAAGAGGGAGATCTACGTTCAAAATGAGGAATTTCTTCTTCTGCTTGCCTTTGGCAGTCGAAGGTGCTCTGTCTCAAGTTTTCAAAGGTTGAACAATCATTTGTTTGAAACAATCTTCCATCCCTATGATTTTATTTCAATGTTTGAAATTTTAACTCCATTTTGTGTTATTGAGCGCTCAGAAGTGATAGAAGGGGGATAATTTTAAATACACAAATATGTTCACTTATTCCTCAAATATTGGACGTAAAATACCCCTCCCTTCAAGAGATTAGGCTGTATGACAGAAGATGCAACAGATAGCCCTTCTGATACTGCTCAACTAGATGTTATTTCAGTATATTTAGTCACTGGCAATGCTGTATGGGATTGCTTATTGTTAGTTTACGAGTACTGTATCTGGAAAATACTGTCCTTTCCTATTATATGAAATGGGGTTTGGCAGGAACTCCAGTAGAATGATTACTAAATGATTAACTTCATATGATTTGCATGTATATCCTATCTGCCTGTTTCTTTAGCTACCTGCAACCCAACTGTGTTTGAAAGTAAGCCTCCTGAAATTATGAAAGAAAACTGATTGATATAACTACAATGAGATTTTAGGGAAGTTTGTAATTGAACTTCTAAGCTGCATTCAACTTTAATTTTAAACAGACCACCTTTAGATCATATAAAGCATAATGAACAGTTAACTAAGAGCATTGCTAAACTGAAGGAAGAAATAAAATATTTGAAGTTTTTGTGCATGTATGTATAAAAGCAAATGCTATGGATTGTCAAGATGTTCCCTTCTCCTAGATATTCTCAAAAATATTTTCCTGAGCTTCTGCCAGAGCGTTATCTTAAATCTATTACTGCCTTAAAAATAATTAATATAATTATATATATATATATATATATATATATATATATGTGTGTGTGTGTGTGTGTGTGTGTGTGTGTGACATAATACATAATAAAGGGATGTTATCACAATAAAGATAAAGCAGTTGAGGGTATTCAGAAGCAGGATTCTTGTAATCAGCCGGAGTGTTATTTGGATAAAACCAAGGGGGGAAAAAACAGGTGCCCCCTGTGGATTTGTAGATTACTGCTTTAGCAGGAATCTTATTTTTTGAACAATAATTAAATTATAGTACTCTAAGAAGAATCCATATCACCTACACAGACCCAAATACTCTTGGGGGGAAATCTGATAAAGGAGAAAAACATTTCTTCCTCTCAAATACTAGATTGATTGATTGATTTGGTAAAGAGATGCATGTTGATAATATATTTTCTAAAATCTAACTTTTATGCATTGTATTTTCTTATTTAGAATCAAATGTAGAATAGTAAGAGTATGGGAGATTAAGGTCTTTGCCTTCAAATGAGAAGAATGAGAGATACTGGGGTAACTTGTCAAGGCAGATGGGAGTTAACACTACTCCTATGCATTCTTACTAAGGAATTGGCTTTACTGAATAAAATAGTACAGGTCTACTCTTGAATAAATATATACATAAACACACTCTGAGTACTGGTAAGTTAAGGTATCATCTCAATAGTATACTTTTCTATTTCTTTATGTTAATATGCTATTACTGGCATGGTAATACAAGTATTATCTTAAATTAATCCATTGCAGGATAAAGTCCTGTGAAGATTAGGGACTGTAATCCATCACACCACTCTAGTGTGAGTTGGTAGACGTTTTTTTGACTTTCCAATCGTAGCTGAAAGTCCCTGATCCAAAATCACCCAGCCAGTTTATGGGTCTAAAAGGAGAACTACACTCAGTCCAGCACCTTAACCCCTGTGTTCCACTAAATCTCATATTTCTTGCTTTCTCTTTCTCCTGTCTCATGGTGACTTCACTGATATATCCATATAATTCTCTTGACAACAACATGGAAGTGCAGCTGCTGTTTTCCAGGATATTTATTTGACCTCCTGTCTAACATACTGCCCTGGTATTCCCTAGGAGTTTCTCAGCCACATACTATGCAAGCTGTTTAGCTTCTCAGCCTAGACGTGGTAACACTAGGGACATAAACATCAACACATACAAAGGAGAAAGAGGGATACATTTTGGTGTTTTGCTGTTTTTTAAAAAAAGATAATATTTGAATATTGTACCTTCCCACATGGTCAAATATGTATTTAAAAATGTAGCTAAACAGAGTTAAGTAAGTGAAACAGACAAAATAATGACGTCTAGATTTGTTATTACAAGATTTTTTTTAATATGGTCTGTGACAAGCAATATCAAAGATGCCAACTCTCAAGCGCCATATTTGGAGACCAGACAAGTTTCAGCAATAATACACAGGTAGGCAGATTGTAATTTTAATTAAATATGAAAACATGAGCTGTGTACATTATTTTTCCCTAAAAAAACACAGCAATCTCAAAAAGTTTTATTGTAAAATATTTTCATGAAATGAGTGAACCAGCAATACATGCACTTGCCCATCTCCTCTGTAAAACAATACGATAAAGAAATAAGAGACAGGTGAGAAAGTTGACTCAGGATAGAAGAAGCGTGCCAGGCTTCAGGTATAAGAATGGAATACAACACTGACCTCCATTTCCTATGTTGGAACAAAAGGAAAAAAAAGGGGGGGACTTCCTCACCAGCCATATTTGGTGTAATACTTTAAATGTTTTTCTATTTATGCTTCAACTTTGGAGAAAAATACTTTTTCTATAATAAAATAAGTTTGCTTAAATGTTACCTCGTCCCGCCTCCCCCTGCAAATTTTGGAAACTGCCCTTTTTCAAGGCTGTGATTGGCTATTACATTCCAAGACCTTCCCCGCCCATCCCAAAGAAAAGCTGTTCTTTGATGTGGAAGCAAGAAGGGGGGCAAGAAGGTAGCTCAGAGCCTGTTTGCAGACAGAACGAAAAGTGCACCTGGATGGAACAAGGTCAGGTGGTGTGGATAGAGAGGTGTTAGTTAAAGGTCACTTTCGCCATAGAGAGCCGTCGAGAAAGACATGTAGTCCAGGGCACCAGGTACAGAATCCAGCTCAGTATAAGGTGCCATTCTAGCAATGCAATATTCAGCTTGATCTGGAGGCAGTTCCCGCCGTAATTCATCCACAGTGATATAGTTCTGTAAGAGAATACACAGATGCCCGTTTTCCATTTTAGCTTATTAAAAGCTTTAGCTTATTTATATCAAGCAGACATTATTTGCTGAACAGTTTAATTCAAATCCTTTTCTCTTTAATTGGATGTATTCTAGAAAACTGCAGTTGATACAGGTTCGTTTGTTTTTAAAATGCAAACGAGAGTGCTGTGTGAAACTTAAATGGAAGATATCAGGTTTTTCCTTAGGGATGCTTAGGACGTTTCTTTTTAAAAATTCTTACTTTTTAAAAATATAAGCTGTGTGCTCTGTGTGTGTACGTACACACGTACATGTGAGGGTCCATGAAATCCAAATGATGTCAACTAGGTCTTGTAAACAGAGCAACTGAAATGGAACAAAAAAGATCCGCCAAAAAGCACCTAAAGAGTTTATGATAGATTTAAATTCAAAGCAGGCACTTCCTGATTTGAAGTTCAGTCCCTTGCTAGAATAAACCCCATTTAAATAATTAATTATCCTACTAGAATAGCTGAAGAAAACATCAATTGATTCCAAAAGTTTGTTACAGAATTTGGGAAAAGTGCTGGGAAAGACAGGTAGACTTGCCAGAGCCTAAAGCAGGTTTTTTACAGGCTTTCTTCTATAGGTAGTCTTTGAGTTATCACCATTTAACAAAGATTAAAAGTTTATGGCGGCTTCAAGAAAAGTGACTTATAACCCGTCCTCAAAGTTTTGACTATTGCACCATCCCTGCAGACACATGATCCCAACCAGCTCACATTTATGATGGTTGTAGAGATTTGTGGGCATGTGATCAAAATTTGTGACTTTCCAGTTGGCTTCCAATAAAGTCAATTGGAGAAATTGGATTCACTTAATGAGATCTTCCTTTTGTATTTATATTTTAGTAGCCTGAAATCAAGCTTAAATTTTGTTACAAGTCAGCATTCTTTTCACTCGACCTGAACTCACTTTATCTCCAGCCAGGATCTTGAAAGAGGCCATAACTTGGTCAGCTGTATCAGTATCTGCTGTCTCCCGCGACATGAAGTCAATGAAGGCCTGGAATGTCACCACTCCAATACGATTGGGATCCACAATGCTCATGATTCTAGCAAACTCTGCCTCGCCCTGGGCCAGGAAATAAAATTCAGCAACAATTTAATCCAAAGGTGGCAGGAAATAATTGAATAGAAATTTGTTGCACTTACACAATATTCCCTGGGATAATTTCCCTACCCTTTAAATGCATGAGTCTAAAACCTCCATCATCCCCAATCAGCATAGGCTAAACCTATGCTGATTGGGGATGATGGATGTTTTAGACTCATGCATTTAAAGAGCAACTAATGCAAAGGGCACGGTGCTCAGCCCGAACTAGAATGAATCTGAATGCCTTTTGAAGGTGCAAGGGACCCAATCCAACAGGTCTGAGGCTATTTTTTTCCTTTTTAAAAAATATAGCTTTATTACATTTCAACTCCCCCCCTTCAAAATAAAATACAAACTGACAAAAAAAAGGGAAAGGGGGAAGGATTAGGGTAAGAGATTCACATGGCTCAGGAAAGGAAATATCAGATTCTGTCCTTCTTTCCCCTCTGTACTGCTTCCCAACAGAAATACACAAATCTCATTCAACCTGCTGAAATTTCTCCCTAGAAGATGCTGTGACTTCAGCCAGGTTTTGCCCTCTTCATCTTTTGCCTATCTCCAGTTTTTCAGCACTCTGCTGAACCTTGTAACCCTCCTTCCTATAACTGTTTTCTTTTTTCTACTCTTCCTAGAGGTTCCTTTTCAACTCTGCCTCTGCTTTTGTTACCCATATCATTCAAATGAGGCATAATTTCCAAATTAAGGGCTACTGAGATTTCTATCTATGGACTTTTCAAATCTTTGTTTTAAAGGTCATTTTTCTCTACAATCCCATTGGTGAAACAACTAGATGTTTTTACTTATAACATGTAATATTTTATTGTTGCTAAATATAGCTATATGCAGATTGTAATTAAGTCATACCCAGCTTTATAACCTGATACTAATGTATTGAAACCTATAGTTTAACTCATTGAAAATTATGGGGATTAGCCCAATGCAGGTGACAACTGGTTGCATTAAGGGTTAGAAGAACTAGAAACCATTGGATTGGATAAAATAACTTCTGAGTCGCTACCTATAAGGTCAGCCCATAGCAGTCACTGAACTTCAAACATCAAGATAAGTTCATTCACAAGTAATGTATTTTATCATTTCTACTGAGACATCTGGGCTGACCTGACTTGACAGAAAAACATTCAGATGTTTTCACATCAAGTTCAATGAAGCATCCTCTCCAGTAAAATTTAAGTCATACCATGATTAATTGCAAATGCAATGAGATCAGAAAGCTGTCCAAAAATCAGGGCTAACCTTAATTTTATCACCATGGCTTACCTCTATGTGTGCCTTGGAAGTGTTAGAGCAGTCAGCTGCTGCTGGTGGAACGCACAACTACTGAACTGTAAGATGCCGGCAACACAATTATGTGCAAAAAATGTCTTGGCTGAGGAATTGCGGGATTGGGGGCAATCCCACTACGATCGAAACAGAAGCTGAACTGCCCAGATGGGGTCACTGCTGGAGATGTCACTGGATTATAGGTGCTACATTACACACCATACATACAAGTGGTGCAGAAATGTGTGCTGGCTCCTTCTGAATGCTAATGACGGGTGTCACTGCTCTGATTAGTGGGCATGAGATTCTGGACTACTGTTGTCATTTTAATATTTTCTACTCATGTGATTCTTGGATTGAGTACATGTTAAATGCACAGCTAGATATCTCCTAGAATAGTGGCAGAATATGACTACATTCCCAATGTTTAAAGGAATTAACTCTATTAGAAATTTCAGTCTAGAAAAGTAAAACCACTCCTTCAGCAGAAAGGAAGTGGTCTTGAACGGAAATTTTATGCATTTGCATGATAGGCTACAATGAACATTATTTCAGAAAAACAGTTGGTGAGAATAGACCTCATATAATTTTGATTCAGTCTTTACTATATTATTTCTTTTATTCAGAAGATTCCCAAAGAAATTAATGTCAGGCAATATTCTGTTTCTTTTGAAAAACATAGCTCGCATTTAGACACTTCTGTTTGTAATTAATAGGCATTAATTCTCTTTCAGCACAATTTTAAAAATGTAAGATTTTAAATAATTTTCTATTTGAAAATCATGGACTGATGTATTTTTACCTTAAATTTTTGGCTGTATGCCCTTTCCCTTTTTAAGGGCCAACTATACCAATATGAAAAGAAGTGCTGCTGATGCTACATTACCATATTGTAACCAATGGAGATAAGGAAGGTGTGGAAATCTTCAGCATCCATCATGCCAGTCTTCTTCTACAAAGAGGAATTAAAAACGGAAGAACAAAGGGAGGGCGGGAGAGGGAAGAAACAGAAATGGGGAGAAAAGTCCAAGAAGAGATGAACCCGTAGAAGACGTTATAAGCAATGGATATGCATTAAGAAGGAATGGAAGATAAAGCATTGCATGTAATGAACATTAAAAATAAATTGAAAAAATAAGATTTGGACATTTTTCATATAGAGGAGATGGAAGTTTAAATGTAGACAAGAAGAAAAATAGTTATGGGGATATAAAAGAGATGAAAAATGGAAAAGTGAAGGCAAGACAGCAAGATTTTAGGGAATTAGGCGAATTGAAAGTTTAACACAGAAGTATGAAAATGCATAAAAAGAAACAGCACAGTGGAATTGCGGGAAAACCAGAAAGTAATACATGGAAATATGTGCAACAAAATATAAGAGCATTGACAAGAGATGGATTAAAACAAAACAAAACAAAACAAAAAAAAGAGGAGAAAAATTGTTATTTCCTCATAATATCTGGAGATGTTCCCCACTAGCATTCAGTACCTGCGCATCGTTTCCAATATCGTAACCCAAGCTGATGAGGCAGGCTTTAAATTCTTCAGGGCCAAGAGTGCCGGAGTGGTCCTGGTTATGCAGTGTATCAGATAGCAGGACATGCATTGGTGGCGATATAAAACCAAGAAACAGAAAAGAGGTGTGTGTGGGGGAAAACAAAAAAACAGAAGTGCAACATGCAGTGAATGAAGGAAGATACATGAAAGAAGAATGGCATGCAGACAAAGACAGAGGGAGGGAGAATAAAAAGTGCACAGGTTAGACACTGTGTTACCATTTCACTGTGTCAATGCATTAAAAAAATATTATTCATAAAATGTGACCTGACTAGCCAAGTGTGCGCATAACAACCACTGCTAATAGCAAGCGTTGAAGGTGGATTTGCCCCTCGTATCACTCCTTATCACTGATTATATAACTTTAGAATTGCCATGTTTACCCAGCAGCCAAGCACACAAAGACAACGAATTCAAGATCGTGCTCTTAAAATAAGAATAAAATCTTTTGAAATAAATTATAGTAATATCAGAAAGGACATTATTTTACAAGTAACTACATTTTAACCAAGTGCAGTAATTTTTAATCAACGAGCCTAAATCTGCATTAGAATTCTGTTTGATATTTTCTATGTTCATCTTCAATTTAGAAATACATACATACATATAGCTATTTTAAAAAATGGTTCGCATGGCATAGCACTGGGTTTTCCTGTGAATGGATGCAGATTTTTCACCCTGTTGTCTGAACCAACGGCTCCTACTTGTTCATCTTGAAACAAATCAATCAATGAAGATTGATTTGTTTCATCAATGAAGCGAGAAAATAATTCTAGAGAAACAACCCACAATTTATGATTCATAGCAAATGCTAAACAAACCACAGATTGAACAGTCTGTAGTATCTTAGCCACACACAATCACAGGGGATGTCAACAGATATGGTAATGTTGTATTGTTGCTTCATGTGAACCAACATAGTATTAAAATGGAAATCAAGAAATCCCACAGTACATATAAGCTCTATTGAATTGCAGCTAAGGCAAAGAATTAAACAGAGTCGAGTTTCAGTGCATACTATTAGATCATGATCTGACTTCTGCTCTTGTAACTATATGAGAAGCCAGTCTATGTGCCCCTTGGGGTCATAGTGAATACAACAAGTTACTTAGATCAGGGGTCTCCAACCTTGGCAACTTTAAGACTT
>JANHJO010005332.1:209963-221926 GCA_032468235.1 Pseudoxyrhopus heterurus | reverse complement strand
TGTTTCTTTAAAACACAAACTTCCTGCAGCAGCCTCTAGGGGGAAAAACAGCTGAGGCGCGCTTCCCCGCTCATCAGCTGTGCTGAAAACACAGTGAATAAAGGTAGCTTCCGACCGAACTGGTTCACTGGCTCCGCCCGACCTTAACAACTGGTTTGGGCGAACCAGTCTGAACTGGTAGAAACCCACCCCTGTAAGTGCATTATTAATATCTGTACGGCATCAGATAGAGAAAGGCTGGTTTAAGCCATCATGTCTCTCATCTATCCTTTGACAGGTCAAGAATAAGATAAAATTCAGAATTAGCTTTTGAAATCAACGCCGAAGATTCCTTTCCTACAGAACAAGAGATCAGAAAAGCTGAATAAAATATTGGGCACCTGAGAGAATTTACACTGAAGTTGCAGATCTAATATATACTTATGCAAAATGAAGTCCCACTGAGCTCAGGAAGATTTACTCCACAAAGAAATGCTTGGGATGAACCACTAAAAAGGTGCCAGAATACCCAGAGGGACAAGCAGCTTAATCTTGGGGAAAAAAACTCACACGGTCCCATTTGCCATTGATATCCTGTGGGCTGATAGTGGTGTAAGGATTGGTTCCTGCCATGTTGACATGGTAGGTCTGCACAATTTTTGACACTTCGTTGTGGATTCCTAGGATAGCTTGTCGCTCTTTGTCAGCATCTGGCAAGGTAGCTTTAAACTGTTCATGGGCTGTGGTCAGTCCCTGACAAAACAAAATAACATAGTAATGAGAAATGAAACACTCCCTAAAATATAACATTATAAGCCCATCAAACAGAAACACCTCTGTATTCAGTTCAACAGAGAAGTGCATGGCATCACTGCATGGTGGGAGAATACTTTTTTCCAGAGATTAGAATTTTTTAAAAACAATTTGTAAAGAGAAAATTTAAACTTGGTACAAATACATTTTTCTACAGTGTGGTTGTTTATAGTTCTCTTTAATAACCTTAGAGGCTAAAATTTTATTTCATTTATATCATTTAATAAGCTAAATTTTTATATCATTTAAATGATAAAATTTAATTCTTTCTGAAGCAGAAATAGGATTTTTTTTTTTAAACATAAAAGCATCCCTATGCATTTGTGATTAAGGCCACCTTATATTGAATAATTGAAAAATGAAGGATTATGTGCTAATACAGTTATGTATAACAATATTAGATTAATGTAGTAACTTTCAAGATTGTCCATACTAAAAGTTAGAATAGATAAAAAATTTAGAAATGGGGGAGTATTGTTATCCATATTTTTACCTAATACATTCAAAGTGAATATTAGAGGTTAAGATCAGAGTTGAAAAAGGACATTATTAGGTATGCTCAAAAATAATGTTATCACTATTAGAAGGATGTAGCAAATATTGAATAATTGAAAATGAAGCATTACGTGTTGATACAGTTATGTATAACAACATTAGACCACGTAAGTTTGATTAATCTAGTAATTCTCATTGTATTAATACTGCTTTTGTATCCAAATGAATGACACTCAGACACCACACCATTCACGAAATGATATTGATGCATGTTTAAAAATAAAAAAACTTTACAAAAAAAAGGACATTTTTCATTCAAGGAAAATCCTTGATACACTATAACCAAACTTACATATTGATTCTACAAAGTCCAGGGACATCCGAAATAATCATGTCCCATGGGTTATCAACTGTTGACTGTTTCCCATGGGTTATCAACTATTGACTGTTTTAGATATCCAGACGAATGTTTTCAAACGGAATAGCATACCTCTCCTTTGAGCACTAGATCTGCGTTAAGAATTTGCTTGTATGCATTAAAAGAGAGACATATTTGGCACGTACATATTATGACTTGGTCTTCATTGCCACTCCTCTGCCACGATTCTCTTAACTATGATCCGTGGAAAAGAAGAATATCCTGTGTAGCTGTCTCCCTAGCTTTACTAAATCATGAGATCTTACTTTAGTGGCAGATGGGATAAAATCAGGAAAACTGTTTTAGACTAATTGTCCACTCTTACAAATATCAGAAAATAGATCTGGGGCATGGGCAAGGGACTGGGAAACATTTTTTCCTTCATGTTCTGCATTTGCTCCCAGTTGTATATGTGGTATGGACTGGCATACACCCATATTTCTCATCCATTTAGGGATTGCTGCTGTCACCTGCCTGTGTCTGTGGGAGAAGAGAAGCTATTTTTTGTTGGGCAGACAGTGTCAGAATCAGCTAGTGCAGGGGTATCAAACTGACGGCCTACGGGCCAGATGCGTTATATGCAGGCCACGCCCACCCCAGCTCCGCAAAGAGGAAAAACATTGCAAAACATCACATGATGGTGAGGTGATGTCGCGAGTTTAACACCCGTGAGCTAGTGTCACGAACCTACTGTAATCAAAGATTGAAAAGGCAGTATTTCAAACATACATACCTGAATCTCTTCAATTGTGTGGACAATAAATGTATCCTGAAGGTCCTCCATAGCCCCCTCCATCCAATTATTGAAAGGTGCAGCTCGTTTGGCATACTCTAGATACAGCTGATCAATTGTCTCCAGCAATTTTTCTGTTCTCTGTAATGAGTCCAGAGAAAAATAATGCATGATAGACAAAAATGTAGGTATATTATTGTGAACACTGAATGACCTATATAGCAAGATGCAAAATGTTCTGACCTTACCAGGTCAGAAGAACAGGTTCAACATTGCTCTAACCATCTCAGAAATGTGCCAATTTTGAACAATTCTTGTAAGGATGGAACATTTTACACACCCCTATAAACTATATCATTGGAGTATTTTTCTTGCTTATCCGTTTTCCTTGTATTCTAAAGAAGGATATTTTCAAAATCATGTTCCTCTCTTGCTCAGTCCACAAACCAGACAGATATACAGATACATTAAATTTTAATTTAATGAATAATTTTAATTTACTAAAGAATAAGCAATGATCTAGAGTGGTTCTCTGAATATAAAAATGTCAACAAACAATGGGGGAATATATAACAAAGTACTTCATAGATTCTTAAGTTCTATATGTGTGTGTGTGTAATAAATTAGTTGTGTAAATAGTATCAATTGTCTGATAAGCTTTAAAATCTGGTCTCAGCAATGTATACATTCTTTGTTCCTTCCTTCTAAATTTCTCTATCACCATTTAACAAAAAGAGGACATAGATAATTGACCACTAAGTCAATTTTTACTTTCCTGCTCCCAAAGTTTAAGAGAGAACACGTCAGAAAAACTAGGAAAAATACATTGCAGGCCTAGAATCTGCAAACATCTTTTACCTCCAATGCTTCTCGTCGTTTTTGAGTTAGAGCTCCAAGGTTATCCCACTGGTCACATATTTTCTGGCATCTGGCATTGACACTCGGTGAATCATAATAATCTAGCTCACTAACAAAAACAAGGATTTAAAAAAAGAGGGAGAAAAAAACTTTTATCCAACCCATTGGTAGAAGATTTAATACAAAATCTTTTATGAAACAGTGTAAATAGCTGATGACACACAAAGGTCATAAAATAGTTATACTGGAGAAAACAAAGTCCATGTAACCCATGATCCTGCTATCCATTCTGACCAGCTTTGTCCAGAATACTTTTATACATAAAGAATTCATCTGACATATTTTCTTAGTTTTTATCCTTCATAATTCTGTAGCATTAAATCACATTAGTGGCATGCTGAATGAGATTTTTTTTCTTTCTGCCTTGAATTTCTTAAGTCAACAGAGGTATGAAAATCCAAGTATTATGTGAGAGCTGTGTAGTCACCAGCCTTGTCTACACCCAATTAAGTTTTAATTCTATTGTATATGAACTTAAATTATCTCTTGCCCAAAGAGAGGATTGCTCTGCTGCCTTAGCTGAGCTCAAAAAGCTAAGATGAGCCATACCTACCTAAAACATGAAAAAGAGGAAATCCCTAGGATGTTAGGTAGACTGGAGACAACGTAAATGTTTGCAAAGGCATAAAAATGGAGCTCAGGTCAAAGCAAACTTTTAATCTCCTCTTGATAGCTGCCTTTGTTAACCTGAGGCCCAAGAGATAATTACTATTATTCCCACAGTGGTTGGGAATGCTGGGAATGACAGTGCTAGAGATTGAGGAGGGCTGATTTATGGGCTTGGGTGTCCTTAATTGAGCTTGCAGACAAAATTAAATCTCAAAAATGAATGATGAAATATGTAATCTATGCACACCAGCCATGTATCTCTCGTGGTTTGTTAGATCCCATAGTGCATAGTTCCCTTTCTCGTCCCAAAGGTTTTCTTTTTGGGGGGGGGGGTACTCAAGTCCGTGCTTCTCTAAACTTCTGATTTAAAAAGGGAGCAGAGCTGAATTTGAGAAGAAGAGCATCAACCCGCAAAAAGTAAACAGCGTGCATGTGGAAGACGTACTTAAGTTCTTGTGCAATAGCAGCGATCTGTTCTACACGGTCCTGGTGAGCAGCCAGATCACTTTCAAATGCCTCGTGTTTCTTTAGCAGAGCCTTGATCTCTGAGAGGGTGGCAGTTTCATAATCCTTCTGCTGCAACATGGCTTCTTTGCCTATTAAGGGATGGACAGCAAAGAGGAATGAATAAAGGCCTAAAAGTGATCAATTTACGTAAGAAGTATCTTCTAATAGAAATTCCTTTATAGTAGCTTAATCGTATTAGTAAGAAATAAGGATTTGTTCTATGAAATATGGACTCGGAGTCACCATATTTATTTGGCATTGTCTGATCCCCTTTAACTTCAATCATTTTTCAGCCCTCCTGTTTTCTGGAACATAAACCATCCTATTGGGCAGGGCTGGAATGTTAAAAATATTTTAATGTTGCTGCATGTGGGAGGGGGTAGCAAATTTTCCAGTTTCACCAATAACCCAAAAAGAGACATAAAAGGAAATAACTTGAGAAAGGTAAGCATAAAGTGTGATACTTGTATAATTGATTATAGATACTGATGCTCCCTGTACATCTTCCCCTCCACTTTGCCCAGGCCTGATAAGGTGGATGCCCTATCTCTGTTAAAAAAATTGACCTTCATGGTATGATTAATATACTATTTTTATATAGCAAAATCAAGATGTCTTATAATGGGACATATCCAAAGGTAGGATATTATGTTCAAAGCACCCCTAGTCCTTGCTAGGCACCATTTACAGCTACAACTTCCACCAAAGGAAACTTTGGATGAAAAGTAAGGACTTTAATAAAGAAATAAGTAAAAGTTCCTGTGGAAGTCTTATAGGTGTAATCCTGTAAGACAGTAGTGTCAAAGGTTGCCAAGATAGGTGTGTTTCCAATAGAATAGCCCAAAATTTCCATGGGACAGACTTATTCTCTGTCTCGTATTAATTTGGCCTTGAACCACCTGGAGACTGTGGTCAATAAAGTTATGCAGACCAAGTGTCCTACAGCAGCAAAAAAGCAAGAGGCAATTAGCACATTTCCAATATGTTTGGTTGCACACCAATTAGCATATAACACTAAAACTGACTGAGCTATAAATTAGGCAAAGAACAATCCATAGAGAGTCTCTTCCCTGTTACTTGCAGCTAGGTTTTAAATATGGACAAGAGGAGGTCTACTGAACTATGATAATCTAGAGTGGAAGACATCCACAATATCAACTCCAGCCGAAGTTCCACTTGTGGGGCATGGGGCCAGGAGAATTAATGCCCTTCTTCTTGCATTCTTTTAGAGTCATTGAGGCCACCTGGAGGTTTATCTGTATCATCAGGGTCACCTGAGTGATGCAAATGGGTGTGGAGCCTTCGTGGAACTGTTGGAGTGTGAACTGTGTTGTAGACTAGACACAGATGTCATATCCTCTATTCAGAGATGGCTGTTCAATTTTGACATAGATGGTCTCTTTGACCCCTCTTTCAAACCAGCGGTCCTCTCTGTCCAAAATGTGGACTTTGCTATCTTCAAAAGAGTGGCCTTTGTCTTTTAAATGCAGATGGACTGCTGAATTTTGTCCTGATGGGTTTGTTCTCTATAGTTGTGCCATGTGTTTATGAATTTGCATTACTCAGGTGACCCTGAAGACACAGATTAACCTCTAGGTTTATCCTCCTCAACAACTCCCTAAAAGGATGCAAATGACCAGCTGTCTGCAAGGAGTATAAATCCTTCCATCGCCCACCATCCAGTCAGCGCTGAAGAAGGTTCTTGGATGAGAAGCAAAATGTCTTCAAAGAAAAACCAGAAAGTTTTGAAAAAGCACCTTTGGGACAACCATAACTTGGATGACTGAGAATCTCCATATACATTTGACTCTTTTTAGTTGGGGGCTTAGCTTTCTCCCAAGCTCAAGCTCTGACTCTTTGCTATTTGAATCAGAAGCTAGTCCTGTCATTCTCCACACATATAATTGCAGTAATGCTCTCATCAAGAAGTTGCAGGAAGTCTGTGGTAGATCTTTGGTAAAAACATTCATGGCCTTTTCTCTCTGGTTGGAAAACATGAAATGAAGCTTTCCAGCCTGTAATTGGTTGAAGTTGATCAAAGATGCACTGGTAATCAACCAAACATTTTTTTAAAAAAATGCTTGAATGCCCTGAGATCATTCACCAGAGTCCAGGCTTTGCAACTGAGCCAGTATGCAGACATGTCACACATTCCTTAATCATATTCTGCCATAAGCTACAGTATATTTTCTGCAACCAGGATAGAGCTCAGTTGCTTCCTTCATTAGCAGAATTTATCTGCTGACTCCCCATTGCCCGATATGGAATTTGTTGAAGGCATTGTGTGCAGCTCCAGAAAGCTTATTTTGGTCTTTGCTGTTGCTTTCGCTAGACTCCCCAGGCTACTAAGTATGGTCATCAGCCTGAGCGACATCTATGGAGAACTGGATTTGGCGAGAAGGCTGTAAAGGTGGGAGCCACCACTTGAGGGAGCTCTTCAACTTCAATGGGTGTAAAGGAATTTCAGGTTGGGGAAGGTACGAGACTGTATTAAGAGGAAAAAGAAGGGGTGAGCTGTTGAAGAAGGACTTCGAGAAGATATTACCCTGCCCAGAGACACAGGAAAGCATGAGAAAAAAAATTCAAAAGAACTCCAGCCTTGATTTTATTTAATATAAGACTTGATGGAGAGAATCTTGGACAAGGTTTCAAGACTCTGTTAATAAACCCTGTAACAGTAAAGCAGCATTTCTGGAATTCCTGTTTCTTGGCTTAGCCTGCCTCAAAAGGCTGATTCTGGGTTTTTATATCCTTAAGTTCTGGAAGGGGAGGGAAATCCATTGGGGGTGCATGAGTGGAATCTTGTCCATGGAAATGAATCTATGGAGGCTACCATCTGGTGCTGCAGGCTGGCGAGAGGCCTGCTCTTCCATACCCCCTGTGGGACAACAGGCTAGTCACAAGTTGTCCCTTCTTAGGGTGTGTGATCACAAGGGTGGCCTGAATTTGTGGCGGCATGGCCCAATTAATTATTACATGACCTTCCCCGGTGGAATACCTGATGTTTAAAAATTGTAGCATCTTGAGGAGGCGTGTTTCTTGATGGAGCTATCTGATCAAATCAAGTGCTTCTCTGCCCTTAGTGATGGATTGAATGTGTGTTTTGCAGGCTCTCTAGAGCAATGATAAGCCAGTGAAGGCTGAGCATAATACTTGGCTCACAGATGGTGACTCAATTAAGGGAGTCCTGGTCACATGAAGAGTTGGCAAAACTCAGCAGAGCAAAGCTGGGGCCACACCAACCAAGGCATTTTTAGTCCCGCAGGTCCTGAGAAGCAGATGTACACAACTCAAATAATGAACTTTTTTGGCTGGGCTGGGGTGGTTGTTTAAGAACTGGGATCTGGAGACATCCTAAAAGTTCTATTAGTAGGAAGCTTTTCCCTGTTCTTCTATAGAATTGTCTATAATATAGCAATATACTTTTACATTTATTTTACATTTATGTATATAAACAAGCTGTATCCTATCCTTCTAATGCATATGCATCACTCCTGCAAGTTAAAGCAGTCTCAAAGTTTTGTTCCTACTAACTTGATGGTTTTTATCATTCAGTTTCTATCTTTTCTAAACTACAAAAATCTCTTAATAATAATAGGACACATTTAGATGTTGTGTTACCCTCTGTCCAGGATTCATGAATGGAAGCTTTTTGCCGGAACTTCTCTGCCAGATGATCCAGTCGTTCTAATCGTCGAATGTCATTCAAGAGCCACTCTTCGTAGCCTTTCTCAGCCTGCTCCAGGCCACACCAGGCGTTATTTATATCCTGTAGTATAACCAACAGCAGAAGCATAACACTATCAAGAAAAGGCAGGTGGAATCAAAATAATTGTTTCTCAACACGGTGTGAATTAAGCTTGGGGAGCCTCTATAATCGCACTATGAATGGGTGGCAAAGACTGGCAGATAGATCGGTAGGCAAATAAAGCTCTGGCAAGGGGATCTGTTACAAAACAAGGTGGGAGCTAAAGGCAGTTAACTACTGTAATCGGAAAGGACTGGGCCAGATAACAGATTGTTTGGAGAGTTTTAAATTGCTAAGGCCTGAAGTTCTCCTGGGATTGATATGGTGGTGAAGGATTTACTCAGAGATTTTGATAATAAGAAATATAATCCCCTCCAGTGATTCTTAGATTTTCCTTTTTATTTAAGGAAGTTTGTTTAAGAAGAGGCCATTTCCTATCATCACCTAGGGAGGGGTGTCCAATCTTGGCAACTGTAAGTTGTGGATGCTGACTAGGGAATTCTGGGAGTTGAAATCCATAAGTTTTAAAGTTTACAAGATTGGACGCCCTTGATCTAGGAAGATGCTATCTGCCTTCTCTAATATGTCGGCCTTTGGTGCTGAGATTTCTGTTCTAAAACAGCCACCATGGTATAACCTGGTATTGGATTAAGAGATCTGGGTTCAAATCCCCTATTGACCACGGAAGCTCATTCTACTGCTCAAGCTAACTCAGGGCGAGCTGGGGGGGGGGGGAAGCTGGAGGAAGGAGCACTGAAAATACTATTTTAAACTCATAAAAGGAAGATGGATATTTAAATCTAACAAAACCATTTAAAAAGTATGTGAATTTATTATTCAGTTATCTTAGGTTAAAACAAAAAATCTTATGTGTGGTGTGTCTGTTTTCTAGAAGGGACAACCTGTTAGAATAGTACGGTATCACTTGGCAATTTATAATCTGTGGCTACTACAAGGTGTAGCAAGGCCCATGGCAACCAATATACATTCAGTTCTAGGAAACTGAGTTCCACTGGGCCATGAAAGCAGTAGTAACAGTAGGAAACCCCCTTTGCCAAGTCATTGTGTATGAACTCATTAATCTAACACACCGAAACCATTTTCCCTTCCGAAGGCATGAAGGCTGGCCTGTTGCTAAGTCTCAGCTTAGTTTGCAATGTGTTGAAGTTGATTTCCAGCTGGCATTTCTCTTGGACTTTGGGAGGCTTGTGAAGGCGGCGGTAATCTCGGAAATCTTCCAGTTTCTGCTGCATGGCTTGCATGGTGTTCTCAGGCGCCCGGTTCTCCAGCCATGGTATGGTGCGCCGGATCCATTCCAACAGCTGGAAATACCAAGAAGGGAAAAGTCAGAATTGCTGGAAACTAAAATCATACCTGGTACTAAATTTGGCCAAGACTTTGATTTCTGTTGGGAAATTTTGCATTTTCTTCCATAGTAGGTAGCAGCACACAGCCAAGCTTGGCTGGTCCCCCCAAATTAAGTAGAGTGAACTTAACTAGTGTTTGGATGGAAGGTTTTTTGGAAATGCCAAGACTCTGGCTAGATAGGGAAGTCTTAAAATATTCTGGAAGAAGGCCACAACAAACCTCTTCTTTATTACTGCCAGGCAAATCACACAGAGACATTAAATTCAGCTTGAGGGAGCCTTTTTCCCTTTTGTCTTTACAGCCGCATGACAAATTTGTTCATTCATCCCCGAGACTAGTTCTGAGAGTAAGGTAGGGACCTATCTAAAGAGAGGACTTGTGTATTTACAGCATGAGAGGAGAGGCAGCAATTCTTTATGTCTTGTGGAACTGTCTTGATTTAAAGATAATTGCTCAAACATTTAGAAGACCAAAGGTTCTCTCCCTGAGTGTAATGGTATGTGAGAATGATCTTGGGAGACAAGGCAAGGAGATGCAACTAAGGGAATGGTCAGATAAAAGACAGCCTGAAGCAGGAATTTGGGCAGGGCCAGAGGCTCAGAAGATACCCTCCCTAGTTTCTTGGGCTGTAAAGGGGATGGGGAAAGAGATATATACTTTGAGACTTGCAAGATTCTGTTAGTGCAATCTCACAATAAAGTTAAGTTAGCTCATCTGCCCATGTTTCCTGTCTACTTTACCTCACAAAGCTGACTCTGGGTCATAATGTGCATCTGTTTATCTTACAGATTGAATCATCTATTATTATATTTATCTATTACTATCTGGCTACTTAACTTTGGTTCTGTGCATACTGTTTTTAAATTACTAGAGAACTCAGATATTTTAGTAGTATGAACTGCTGATATTAGTACTCATTATAGATTTAAAATCCACTTGGATACAATACTATTTTAATGTAAATGTAAATATTCTATGAAGCCACAGTTCCAGGAACATCCCAAGAGACATGGCAGTAGCATAGCCCTGTTCCAATTGTTCACAAAGGTTTTGATTGTTATATTATTCCATACTGACTTTCTTGGGACAGGGGCTCTCCAGCTGTCTTTACCTGGACCATAAAGAGGGGCATGCTTCAGATCCCAACGGTATGTGGGCTGATAGGGCTCAGAAGAGAGTTTTTTCTTTCATGGGGTCTACACTCTGAAATATCATCCCTTTGGAGATTAGATTTGTCCTGCTCCTGTTGGCCTGCTGTAAGACTTTGAAGACTTGGCTATTTTCTGAAGCCTGGGACCTTGGGGATGCAAACCCCACCTTCTGGTTATATTGAACGTTGGACAGGTTCCTGGTTTATCCTGGTTCCTGTATGTTTTATGTTTATTCTGTATGCGTTTAGCTTTTTAATATTGTTAGCTGCCCAGAGTTGAAATGGAAGGTCATAGAAATCTACTAAATAATAAAAATAGCATGCTGTAAACAACAGTGCTGCTCTGTTTCTTCCCTCCTCGCACATTTGCTGCTGCACTCCAGTAAATTAGACTGTTCTAAAGAACTCTCTTGGATATACCAAAGAAATTGAAAGTAAGGCTACCTACATCACTGGCCAATTTTTCATAGTCTTCCATTAGCTGTTCATTCTCTTGATTCACAGCCAGCACCTTGCAGATGCGATTGGCTGCTGTTTCAGCCTGTTAACAAGAGAGAAAGAGAACAAGAGAGGAAAAAAAAAACAGTATCATTAGCAAAGACGTTCCATGTCCCAACCCATTTCTAAGAGAATGTTACTTGTTCCATTTTCTTTTAATACTTCAAAAACTTGTTAGTACCACCACTTCTTGGAGATTAGGACAAGAGGCGCATTTTGGGAATTTCAAATTGAATGTGAACTTGTCCAGCCTGAAATGTTTTCCCCCCCCCCCATCCTCTAAAACAAAACCATCAAAGATAAAAGGGCCTGAAGTAATCAATGGAAAGAAGAGGAAGAAAAGCAACAAGCCCTGAATTCAGATCCCGGTTAAAAACAATACCTGACGATTCATTGCATTGTTATGAGGATAGGCATTTGGCACAAGCCATACAATGATGTCACATGAGGCATAAGGTCATCATGCAAATTATGTAAATGATCTCATAACATGTGACATCACTTGTCCCATTGTACATCCAGCAAAATGCCGATGGCCGGGAGTTATCTATGCTGCAATATTATTTCAACTGAGTTATTTGCAAATTTTTACTTGACAATAGTTTTATTTTAAAAACAAGAGCAGCTGTTTTGTAACTTTCTGTCATTTGTTCTTGTGGGTTTTACTGGCTGCTAGCAAACAGCAACCCCAAATCTGTAGCATGTTTGAACTTCTGTATCCTATCAC
>JANHJO010005332.1:197197-209936 GCA_032468235.1 Pseudoxyrhopus heterurus | reverse complement strand
TTCTGTATCCTATCACAATGGCAAAAATAAATGAAAAAGTCCAAGCTTTGTTCCAAAGTGTTGAAATTCTTCTTTGTGTTATTATATGGGACCACCTATATAGAGACCTAAGAGAACTAAGCTTTCAGGGAACTATGCTTTTGCTTTACAGACTTTTAGTGAAGAAGCAAAGAAAAAAATTCATAAATAATAGTATTCAAAATGAATAAATATGTATTTTAAAATACATGGCTATATCATCCCAAATTAAAGAGGTAGCATCCAAAGCATACTTTGTAGAAAGTAGTTATTTTAAATCTCTGATCCTGACAACCAGGTTGGTACAAAGTATTTGATATCAAAAAAGGAGATCAACAAAACAGCAACATTGTCTTGTTTTTTCTCTAGGAAATGGGTGTGCCCTAGGTTTAAAAGTGCCATAATAAAAATGTCATCCTAAAAAACTATGTTCTACAGTCTTTGTTTATTAGGTTAAATGTTTAATTATATCATTGCTTTATTTTATTATTTTGCATATGCGGTTTCCATTTTCTAATTAAAGTGCAGTACAGTACTATTCTCTGAACACTGAAACTTTTATGATTTTAAGCTTGTATTAAAGTCAATCAATAATAACTGTCAATTGCAAAAGGCTACACTACTTGGATCCGCACATATACTACACTGATGCACTGTGACGTCCTAGATTCTTGGGAAGAACTCAATGCATATAAGGGCCAACACCAGCTAAAGAATTGGCAGTTGTGACTTCACATTGTTGTGAATAGTTAATAATCATTTGCTTCTATTTACCTTGCTTTGACCAATAAAAATACAAGCTTTCAAATTCTACAAGATTGTTCTAGCAATCTGGATACTGATAGCACAATTTGATATATTTTTATTTTAAATTAAGTCTGAGTTTTGACTCATGCTTAGTTTTAGATACATCACATAATATACAGTAATTAAATTCTCAGCTGTTTACAGAACATTGTGCTTTGGCTCATGCAAATACTTTTAACCAGTTTAATTAAGAAGGTTAAAATTCCAGCTGTTAAGTATCTATACTATTGAGGCACTGATTTGGGAAGCAAGAAATTAACTTCCTATGTTACAAAATTCACTTCTTTACATTAACTGCTCATAAAATATATTGTACTGTATATGTATAATACAGAGTGAAAAATACTGATCTACGGACTTATGTGAACTGATTGTTTCCTCTATCAAGGATCAAATTGTTTTGAAGAGATTTTTTCAACTATTTTTTTACTGTATTTTGACAGTAAAAAAGTATTTTTCCCAAGCTATGTTTGTCCTAAAGTTTCACTCATCAGAATGCATCATTTTTCTGGGTCACTGTCCAGTTTTTTAAAAAAGGCCATCTTAATTAATGAACTAAGTATGAGAATAGCTTGGACAAAGACACATCCATGGAATTTCCCTGAAAGATGCCAAACTGCAGTGGCTCTGAGAGCTGCAGATTTTACAAGTTTTGCTCACCTCTTTGCTTCATTATCACATTAAGAAAATACAGAATAAACATGGTTACTGCACTTTGCTCCTAAATTAATCCATAAATGAAAGTCAATATCCATTTTTTCAGGAAACATAAAAAAGACTAAAGCTGAATTAAAAGGCTTTTATTTCCAGAAATCCACAAAGTAAAGTATTAAAAACAAGTTATAAGTACCAATTTAGTAATTAAAAATGCTCATGCACTTTAGGGTTATGAAAGTTAGAAGCAGCTGGGGAGGAAAGGAAGCAAATTGACCATAGCAAGTGTATATTTAGAGAAATACTCAGATAACACCCCCCCACACACACACACACAAATCAAATGAAGGAAAAGCAACCCAACACACACATATCATGACAGGCAGGGCCCTGTACCTTCAGTGACTCAGTATAACAGAATGAAAGAAGCAGAAAGCTGATCATGTGACCTCCCCTTCAGAGCTGGTAGCAGTAATGAGAAATCTGAATGAGAAATGGAGTGACATCACAGTAAATCACCTAGTCAAGAACTGGGGTGGAAACTGACAAGATAACCATGTGCTCCTAGGCCTGCAGCAAAATGCTATATTCTCACTGTGCTAACCCTAACCCTGCCAGCTAAAAGAAATGGGTTAGGAAAGAGCTTCAGAGGAACCAAATCCTTGGGGCAAGCCTCCCCACTCTCCACTCTTTAGATCCCTTCTAAAGTAGTCATAGTTCGAGGAGACCCTTAACCAAGCCAATGCGGTATAGACCAGGAGGCTCCAACCTTAGCAAATTTAAGATTTGTGAACCTCAACTCCCAGAAGTCTGGGGGTTGAGGTCCACAAATCTTAAAGTTGCTAAGGTTGGAGACCCTTTGTGTAGAACAACACACCCTGGTCGACTCACTCCATCTGTCTTGCCAACTCCCCAAGGGACAACTCAACTCAGGAGAGAGAGACAAGTAAATTGCAACAGGCCTTGTCTTGCTTCAGGCTTGAATCTTCTCAAGTTAGAACTACTCAAGGCTGGGGTCAGCCAGAGCACGGAGTCACTTGTCCCTCTCTTGAATTATCCTGCATTGGATTGTCCCACGGTTGAGTTTGCCATGCGAATTGGCCTGGGCGAGTCGTCCCATTCCAGACCCAATGAAAGATCTATTATGTCACGCACACTCTATAGCCAGGCTATTTTTGAGTCAGGTTCATCCTCATTGTGCTTCTTGTGTACCTAGAGTTAACCAGTGGGTTATGCTTTCACCTAAACCAGGGACTGTGCATTATTTGAGATTCTGAAAGAAAGCAAACTTGAATCCTCTCTTCCAGTCCTAAGATACAAAAGGGAGAAGCCAGAGTGGCTGCGTATTTCTTAATTCTTTCACTTTCTTGCAGGTAGATTGTGGGGATGTGAAAACTTAAGGCTTCCCACCTCCACTCCCCACTTTTACACAATTTACTTGGTCAGGGGCTTTTTGTGAAAGAAAACAGGAAGTATGAGTTTGTCAGTAACCACAATTTTTGTGAAATGTTAAAATAGGGAGCACAAGCCTATCAACTACTGTACACAAAGATGTATGGAATTCTTTCTGATATAACTAAGTCAGCCAATAGTTCTGTCTTGACTGTTAACCAATTCCAGGTAAGACAGTTACTCATGATCTGGGCGAGACCCATCATGTTAATATGAACATGGCTGACATGTTAGACTTCAACTCCCACCGTCCCCATCCAACCCATGGTTTTGTCCAATTCCTCTCACTGGGGAAGGCAGATACTTGATCAATTATTTTTAATAAACTTTATACCAATTATTTGTTCCGTGAGAACGAATCTAACAAATATTCTAATTGAGAAAAGCTTTCTAACAAGATGGGTAACAATGCTAATTGCAGGCTAAACATAGGCTCTACTCATTAGTGGATGGAATGTTATTTTAACAGTTGTGTTCACCTATCACTCAAAGAAATGAAATAGTGAATTGTTTTTTAAAATGAGTAGCAAAAAGTATATGTTTCTATTTATTTACTGACAAGGGTTTCAGTTAACATATTGAAACCTGCTGGAAAACTTCTGTCAAATTGCTACTTTCCAAAGAAATGAAACCGAATCTATGTATTCAAACAAAACTCTTTGATTGTAAATATGGTAAGTTTAAAAACCAACTCTGTATATGTTGATGTATATACTCTGCCTTCTGCTACATTTCATACTATTTACAGAAGAGGATTTTCCATCAATCTCAAGCAGAACTAAGTAACGTTTTCTGCACCATTCTAAAATAAAACTTGCATTTATAATCCATGTTGTCTCTTAAGCAGTGAAACAGCTTGGAAAAGGTGAAGGTAAGCTTTTAGTAAACTGGTGACATGGATATTTGAAAACCTGGGTTTTCAATTTAAAATAATTGATATAAATTCAATTTATATCCCAGTTTTCTCAAACTAAACATTTTTTATATTAAAAGGAGAATGAACAAAATGTGTTCTTTTAAAACACACCTACCCATCTGCACACATTAAAAAGATCTGCTATAAGTAACATCCTTCTGCAAAGTATATTCTCTAAATAGTCACTTTAAGCACATTATTAAGTTTTAGGTCCAATTCTATCATTTCCAAGGTGACAATGAGGTACTACTGGAAACAACTCAATCAGAAACTAATACAGTTTATTAGCTACACATGAATTAGGTCTGTACTTTCAACTTAGTTTATAATATTTAAAGTTTAATGCAAACTTTAAAACCCTATAGGCTTGATAATTATTTTGGAAAATGAATAAAAATGTGCATGCTAATTGTTATTATAAGAAGATTACATAATGGAAAGTTAGGGTGAAATTTCTAAGATTGCCTTGTGCAGTGAGCAAGATCAAGGCTCACATCGGCTGTCCTCAAGTGAGCACAAGGATCCAACATGAAGCTATATAAGAACATGGACTAAAGGCTGCTTTCCCCTTGGTAGCTTATACTCAGGTATGGATAAATGCATTAATGCCAATTCTGAATGACACACATAAGCTGCTGTTTTTTTTTTACAAACTGCAAACAATCAGTGAAACGGAATCCATAGAAAGCAAATACAGGCTGTGCCCAAGTACAAAAAAGTCAAGGGAAGAGCAGCTAGCTGTATGGCATGGTGGGGAGGGGGGGAAATCAGTGGAGAGATGATTATAGAGAATTAAAAACAAAAACAAAATAAAGCTGAAAGGATAAAAAAAAACATCGCAAATGACACAAAGTAAAAATAATACCAGGAACAGCATTAAGTGGCAGAAGAAGACAAAGAGGTGGAAGCAAGGATAAGCAAGAAAAAGAAAGAGTATGCAGAAACTCTTGTAATACAATCTAGCCTTAGGACTAGATATTAATACAGCTGTACCCCATCTTGTACCTCAACAAGGGTATTGGAGTGTAAACGTAATTCTTCACTCCAATGGAGGGTTTCCAGCACATAAAAGGTGAGTTCCAGGTTGGGGAAAGCAAGGTAGGACAGAACATAATACTGCATTTAAGTGTTAAGGTGGCCTTAGAGTTTTCTCCTCATGTGGAGGAAAGACCTGGGATCTTCAGAATGACTCCTGAGAAGTCTTTTGCTCAGGGTGAATCTGGAAACTTGGACACATTTGTCTTCTTAAAAAAAAAGTTGTTTTTGTCCATGTAGGCATGTTCTGATCACATTGATATTAAAACACTATCAACAGGAGAGAAGGGGTTTTATTTTTTTCTGATTACATATACCCTAAGGAGCAAGTTTATGTCTACAATTATAAACAAACTGGAATCTATAACTCTACTATTCATATAAGTAGCCAATAGTTAACGGAATCGCTAATTGAAAAAAGAAAGAAAGAAAACCTTTTGAATGGCTGGCTTTTTTTTCCACTATAGGAAACCAATCATATACAATGGCACTCATGTACTGCTTTTTTCAATATAGATACAGAAACTATAGCCTGGAGAGAAAAATCAGAATGAAGGCTCTGCTCATTCTTGCTCCTCTTAACATTTTTCTGCCAAGGGTTGCCTGATCTCTATTCTGCCCCTCTCTCAGGAAAAATGAGTCATGGTTCCTTCCATTTACGGGATATTTCTAATTTATCCTCCACAAGAACTGGGATAAAGATTCAATTTGAGAGGAAACCATGTTTTAGAAGAAAAAACATTGGAAGTTTAAAAAGGACCTCTCTCTACAGGTCCCACAACTGGGCATTTCACTCCACATTGAAGTCTGTGTGGTTGCACTTGCAAAACATCTGAAAAGAAGAAGTGTGGCTGAGCTCTACTTGCAGCAGGGTCTCACCCTCTAGTGTAATAGTAGTTATGGCCTTTTTAAACACTCCCCCAACCGTTTCACTACTGTAAATAGTAGACTAGTGCTACATCAGTCTTGAAGAACAATCAAGCTTAAGAGGTTCCAAGGGATTCTGCACCCGGCAGAGAAATGTGAGACTTTGAGGAAGCTTCCCACTTGGAGAAGACATGAACGTTGTCAAATAAAGGAGAACGTGTTTCCTTAATTCGGATTAGTGTCAATACAGCCTGACAGCTGTAGGCGGGAAATTATGTCCAGGAAAAAGCAGAGTTCTTCTATGTCGCAAGAAAGAAACAGAGAGCTCAGCAAAGTTAATGGTCTTTTTTTTTTTAATCCCCAAGATGTTAAGAATGATAATATTAGAGCTCAAAATGAAAGCCAGCACTGGATTCCATATCTGTAAGAATTTATAATACTTTTCTCTAAATTTGATGGGCAGGAAATAGGAGGAGGAGGAGGGTGGTTAGGAGTAAAGGCTCACCTTCTGCGCACCTGAGAAGGCGTGGTAGTAACATGAAACATAGGTCATAATGGCCTTCTCATCCGGCCTTAGCGTGCCTATAATATCTGTGCAAAGAAGGAGAAGAGGTTGAAAGGATAAAGTAAGAAGCAGCACACAGAATAAAATAAAACAGTCATGGGTGATAAAGAGAGGGGGGAAACTTCCCATCATGCATTGCAGGACAGGCCAAACAGATTTCCATGCGGAGTGCTGGGAATTTGAATCAGAATATGACTGGCAGAATTGGCTTTGTGGACTCCATGAATCTATTACCACCACCCCTGTCATTTTTATGCACTATTGAACTTGCTTTTTTTTTTTTTTACACAACTCCACAGTCAGTATATTCAGCCCACTTGGACATAGGCAAAATTAAGTTTCTAGGAAACCAACTCCTGGCAGAAAGTAGACCTAAGCAAAACAAAACAAGGTTATAACTTCTTTGGATGAGTTATTTGTTTACTAACTTTTGTGCTCATGAAAAACCTTGATAACTATAGCCCTCTTTTGAGTGATTAAACCTTTTGGCAAATTAGAGCCAAACTGTATCTTGGGAAATATTGCCAGCACTCCCTTCTAAAACAGTGTAACTTCCAAGTTGCATGACTACCGTGAATGAACATTCCTCATCAACAGAACTTCTCTCTTACTAAGTGTTACTATATCAAAACAAAGAAGTCTTGCTTTTTCTCCAACATGTTAGCTTTCCTTAAAGAGAGAATTATTGCCAAGGGGAAACAACCACTCATGGAAATAGATTATATGCATTGCATGATCCTTCTGGTCAGACAGATCAGCCCTTAGTGTCATCTTACCCAGAAATCCAATCCCAATCCCCAGAAATCTCAGGTTTGTAATTGCAGAATAAAGGGGGGGGGGATCGGAACTGCATTATTGATCCTGAAACCATTAATATCTAAGAGTATCTGAATAACTCTTCTAAAAGCAAAAAAAAAAAAAAAGGTAGAGCAAAGCTTTGAAAGTCCCAAGTCCTTTCTAAAGTAAATCTACAATATTTCCATAAGAATTAGCCAATGGGGGGAAAAACTGATACCACCTTTCCAATATTTGGTGGATCTTAATTACCTCAAAAAAGCCAAATTTTGGTCATAGGATCTCTAGATTTTGCTGGGATCCTGTACTTATCAAGTCCTGCCTAGAGACTGGAAAAATTAGCACAAAGGTATTGTATAGACTTAAGTCACTGGGCTTGTCAACTGAAAGGTTGGCAGTTCAAGACTGCATAAGAGGGTGAGCTCCTCTTCTTGCCCCAGTTCCTGCTCACCTAGCAGTTCAAAAGCATACAAATGCAACTAGATAAATAGGTAGCACTTCAGTGACATAGGTAACAACATTCTGTTTGCCTTAACCAGTGGTGGGTTTCAAATAATTTCACCACCAGTTTGCCGAAAATGTGATCATGCATACGTGTGCACACGTGGCTTCCATGCATGCGTGCGCACACGGCTTCCGCCATGTGGTGAGGCTCAACTGAGCAGCCTTTCGAGGTCTGCTTCCTACCATCTCTGCTGTCTGGGGCAGCGGCTGCTTGTCTCCGCACTACTGGGAGAGCGTCTTATGCAATTTAGCAGCTGTGAGCCGCTGTATAAAATGTTCTATAGGTGGCACCACCATCGAGACTAGCAAAGGTGTTTAAAAACATGTCTGCCAAATGTTGGAAATGGAAACAGATACCTGGCACATATTATCACATGTGGTGAACATGTGCAAAAGCAAAAACAAAATGGACAAAAATGCATACATGGTTAGAAAAAATGTTAAAGCAACATATAGATTGTAAGCCAGAAATATTTGTGTTAGGTATAGTACCAGAAAAATATGATAAAGGGAATATATACTTAATATTATATGTTTTGACAGCAGTGAGAATTGTATTTGCACAGCACTGGAAAAATGAAGAGACGTCTATAGAAGAAGATGTAATTTAAAAAATACTAAACTGTGGAGAAATGGACAGATTGACATTAAAGATAAAAGAAAAAGAAGATACAGAATATTTCCAAACATGGGACTTGTTTTACCAATGGTTGGATAATAGAGGTAGAAATTAGGAACTGAAAAAGTATTATTATGTAAACAAATTGACCCAGACAGTACGCTGTTCGCTAAGCACATTGTATGTAAAGAGAAAATATATAAATTTAAAAAAGAAACCCCTCATATCATATCTCCAAATCAACTTAAACCACTCTCTTCTCTCTAATGGTCATCTTCCCAAGGTCATGCTTTCCCCCAAAATAGTTTCTTGTTTAGAATTATAGGTAGGACAAAGTGACCTCATTTTGGAACTTTTTAATCACTAAGGGAAACCATTTTGGATTCAGCTGCACTGACAGTCTGCTCCACTAGCTTCAAACACTGCTGTGACATGATATTGATTGGAAGGGACTGCATTGATCTCTTGGCATCTTTCCCTTTCCCTTTCCCTTAACTTGTATTTGTGGCCTGTGAAAACAAGAATCATCTATAAAAGCAGAGAATTGTATTGTGATGAGAGTGCAAGACAAGACTTGGGTTTACACCCCAAGTGAGCAGTGCGGCCCATGGCCTGACCTGTAACATCCATCAACTTACACAGCTTTATCTGGTTGTTGTAAGGATAACATGTGGAAGGGAGAGCTGTAATCCATCCTATGGAAGGTGAGCTGTGTATTTTTTATAAATCTCACAGGTCACCTGGAGCAAGCTTTCAAGGACAAATGCATATTTCTTTACCTGTAGCTGGAATGAAAAGGATATGAGAAAGATAATTTTGGAAACATATGAAAAAGGGGAGCTTAATGCTTCAAAAACTTTTCCTCACCTTAGAGGAACTTTCTTTCTTTTTGCTTTAATTTTATTTATTCAATTTCTTTTTTTTTTCAAAGTTCTTTTTTATTTTTCTTCAGTTACATAAAACAACTTACTTCAAAGGGTGTGTTATCCGGGTTACAAATATTGCGGTTCCATCATAATAGTCATAGTAATAATTTCCAATACATTTCCACTATTATCAAAAGTCATAATCCAGTAATTACATATTCATATATTAGCTTAGTTTTTCCATACTTATCGGTTCGATTTCTGTTATTGTACCTGACGTGCTTTCAACATTTCATCACATTCCATCATTTTTAATGCACAATTAATATTTCTTTATAATGTATAATATCATCATATTTTCCTTCTTTGTGGCAGCCCCTCAAATACTGGAATACTGCTATCATGTCACCTCTGGTCTTTCTTTTCTCTAGACTGTCCATACCCGATTCCTGCCACCGTTCTTCATATGTTTTAGCCTCAAGGCTCTACACAACTGTCCCTGTTTCTCAGGTGGCCCCTTTGAGAAAATGAATTGCCTACCCCTGATCTAAAGAACCTTGTAAGGGATCTCAAAGTGTTGCAGCTTGTAAATATATATTCTAGCTCTGGGAATAGTTTTAGAAATTGTGCCTCCTTAAAATAAGATTCCGAAAAGTGAAAATCAGGGTGGAGAAAATTCATGAAAAAAAGAAAAGGTGTGACTTTGTTCCTCAGTTAAAAACAGCAACAAATCACACAAGGAATCATTAATTGCCTGGCTGCTTTCTGTTTTTTGAGGCACAACGTGTAACCATGTCATCAGCTGGAAGTGAAGTTTGTTCCCAAGTGTAGAATTGTAGGCAGTTAACCATTGAGGAACATGAAATTAAATTAACATCTCTTTGTGAATGAGGACTCAGACACTTGAATTCCTGTCCACCTTGTTGGTAGCTGTGCCCTTGGCCAACAACAAAAGGTTTAAAAGCTAGAAACGGCCCTATTTAGCCTTCATTAATCATGCATACTATTCAAACATACCGTCCTGCAACTGAAGAGGGGTTAATGGTGGCTTAGCTTGAAGCTGTTGTCCAAAGTAGGTTTAACTTTCTATGAACTTATTGGACACAAAGAAAGCAGCCTACTTACTATTCCAAGTGTCACCAGCTAGCAGCAAAGTGATGCTTAACTAAGGGTAATTAAATACCTCTGAAGCCATTTGTATCAATCACAAAGAGTTACTGTCAGAACTTGAATGAAGTCCATCTGCCTATTTGGAAAGAACATTGACACCATGTAAGTGATAAAGCAGATGGGGGACCCCCAAAGACATGGTTTGTTTGGCTATCAAAGATTGGTTATTAGCGCTTCCTTCCTTCGTGGGATGTATTTGATCCCCTCTCAAAGACACAGTGTTAACACTTCGGTTGTTTAATACTTTGATTTAGTTCAATTTCATCTCATCCAAGAAGGATTCCGAGAAGGATGACGAACTTTCCTCTCCTTTGCGGAAAATCTGCGTTCTGTGAATACATTAAAAAAAATATATGTCAGGATATGAACTCAGCTCCAGGGTCGGGTCAAAGGAAAATCGACATCAAACGTCCATAGGACAGGATGCCAAAAAAAAAGGCAGACCTTTAAAAAGATATGGACAGATGTTATCACGAAGATAAATGGACCAACCAAATTTATATTTGGGAAAATGAAGACGTGTACAAAAGCAGAAATACGTGTCTGTCTTCATACTTCCTCCATAGATATTGAAGACTGTCCTTCTGGGCTTCAAATGCAGTAAATATGGTTTTCAAATTCTTCATCTGATTTACATGAGAAAAACAGTGAGCCAGGATCAGTCTCCCTCAGCCTTTGATTAATGTGGACTTGCCTGGAAAAAGGAATTTCCAGATAAATAGAAATAGAAGGGTTTCCCACCCCCCAAAGGTCTACTACCTCTTTAGAACTAGGTGCAGAGGTGGTATTCAGTCAGTTCTAACAGGTTCGGGAGAACCGGTAGCGATAATTTTGATTGGATTGGAGAACCAGCAAATACCACCTCTGATTGGCCAATCGCATAGCCATGCCCATCAAGCCACACCCACAGAACCGGTAGTAAAAAAATTTGAATCCCACCACTGGCCCACATGCTTTTGTTATAAAGACAGTCTGCAACTAAACAGAGATAGTTCATTCCAGTTTGGAAAAGACAGCCTTACTTTACTGAAACTTAGGCAATACGTGTCCCAAACAGAAGGGATTAAAGTGAGCTTCGCAAAGCACGTCTTGGGACCAACGTTGTCTTCTTTTATCTAATGCTTCTATTTTTTCCCGTTAACACTTAATCATTGCTTAAGGGCAAGTGTTATAAAAATATTATTCACGTAATATTTTCTACTGATTTTAATTATGCTGAAATTAAGTTGTACAGCAGTTAAGTTGTAAGTTCATTTTTTAATATAAGCATACACACATCGCTGAGTCCTGTGATGTGGTTTACATATCTTATATGCAGATATATAGATTTCTTTATTTCACTGATCTCTATATATAAAATCTGATGTATGTATGTGTATTTGTGTGTATGTTCCAGTATAATTCTGGAATGGCTCGACCAATTTCAACCACACTTGGTACACACATCACTTACCCTCCGGGAACAAACACTGTGGGGGTAAGACACCCCTAATGCCACTCAGGGGGTCTGTGTGCCCCAAAAACAGTTGTGACAGCTTCACAGGAGTCCACAAGGGGGCTCCCTCTCACGCTGCACAAGAGACCAGAGTCAGGCCCATAGAGCTACGGGCCCATAGAGCCGTTCGGTGAAGCCGGGTTATTGGCTAGTTTTAATTAAAAAGGGAAAAAAGACTAAATGTTGGTTATTTTAATAATTTGTCATGGCAAGAATTCAAGTTTATTATATCACCCAACTTGGTCACCTCAGCAAAAGCCTTTTGGTAGTTAAAGTAAGTATAGGTAGCCCTCAACTTATAACTATTCATTTAGTGACTGTTCAAAGTTACAATGACATTGTAAGTAACTTACAACTGGTCCTCACACTTACGACCATTGCAGCAACCCCTTGATCACATGATCAAAATTCAGTGGCTTGGCAATCTATTTACAATTTACAATGATTACAGCACCCCGGGGTCATTTGTGACTTTTCTAGATGGCTTTCAACAGAGGCAATGGGAGAAGCTTGGATTCATTTAACGACTGCATGATTCCCTTAACTCCAGTGATTCACTTAACAACCATGGCAAAAAGGTTGTAATATAGAGTGTGCCTTGCTTAGCAACAGAAATTTTAGTCCCAATTGTAGTTGTACTCATTGGCTGAAATGGAATAAATTGTATCACATGCTTATGTTAAACAAATTCTCATCCTTGAGTGAAGGAAGGAGAAAAAGCGACAGTTTTCTGCTTTCTTTCTTTACAATTGCTACCTTAACCATGATCCTTATATCTGATGGGTTCTTCCTTCAGAGAGAACTTAGGTTTGTTTTCTTTTAAAATCTAAGGAAGAAATGAAAGGCCTTTGCTAGCTTTCTGGATTTGGAAGAGAACAATGATTCCTATCATCCAGAAAGAGTCTTTCTTTCTTTCTTTCTTTCTTTCTTTCTTTCTTTCTTTCTTTCTTTCTTTCTTTCTTTCTTTCTTTCTTTC
>JANHJO010005332.1:89020-99273 GCA_032468235.1 Pseudoxyrhopus heterurus | reverse complement strand
AGAGTTCCCTTGTAACAAGAAACCTAAATGCTTTTCAACTAAAGTCAATGGGACCCAAATTCTCCCTTTAGGAGCAGAGAAATATAAATCAAACAATCCCTGATTTCTTGTAGTCAGTATAACTTTAAATGTCCAAAGCCACAATTTGGTGTCTTGGTAGTAGAAATGGTGTAAAAAGAACATGATCATATTGGTAGTTCTCTTGAAGGTTGAGAGGCTGGCCCAATTTTTCAAATCCTCAACCCAAACTCTATAAAAAAAACCAGCAGTTGATGGCCTGAAGATATCCTGCTGATTTAGTGGATATAAACTGGTTTCAATCCAGTAACAAGGACACTGTTCAATGTGACATACAAATGTTGCTGCATCAATGTCAGTTCAAAAACTGAGTACATGTGGCTTGTTTAAAGCTGTATGGAATTAAAGCTTGTGTTTACCAATTTAAAGTTTATTTAGGTTGGTACATTCAAAGATGTGCACTGTAAAGGTCAATTAAAGTTCATCAGCAGTTTGGATTTTTACATTAATCTTTCACACCACCCCTGCAATATATATTGTTGGCTATCAAAAGTATTTTCTTCCACCTAGATGAAATAGGTTCCAGATTAAATACACAACATTGTTTATTCCTACAGGAATTTGGCAGTTTATATGTACTTTTCTTTAGGTGCAGATAACCTTAAGCAGGTACTATGATTCAAGTTTTATGACCGTTTTTACTACTGTCGTAAAGTGAGTCATTGTGATCATTAAATGAATCACATGGTCATTACATGGCCATTAAGTGAATCCAGTGCATCCAATGGGCGTTTTTTTGCTGTTTTCTGCAGGAGAACAGCAAAAAAAGTCACAAATCTTGGTCACACAAAAGATGGTTTGCTAATTTCTGCTCTCCTTGAGTACTACTACTCGATGAATGTCAAAATGAGAAGGGGAGGAATTATGCTTCAAGACAAATATTGAATAAGCCCAAAATTCTCAAAATGTGACAGCTGGTACCATGTAATTTATGCTACCAAGAGGATAACCTAGTTTGTAATCTTATTGATTAGAAATTTAGTATCAAACCATTTACTAATGCTATCAAATAACAGGGTGAACAGTTGATTTTTCAAGTGAAATATCAAATGTCACCATTCTTGCATTTCTAACAGGAGGAGAAATTCCCTATTTGTACATCCTTAAATACACCTTATTTGTTTTACTAATAAATATAGATACTTGAACTAGGATATATTCTCGATACCTTTTGTACTTCAGCTGTCTATTGCAGGTCTTAGGTCTATTGTACCTAAGCAGACCAAGTGCTCATTACCCTTGGAAAGAGGTACATTGCACGAAATGTTAAACATCAATTCATAGGTTTGCAGAAGCATTTCCTTTTTAATTGATTTTCAAAGGTCCAACAATTTAGCATTTTTATTCTCATTCTTAGCACAGTAACTTCAATACATACATGGAACATTTGGCATCTCATTTTATTCTGGTAACATCCCTTGGCTTACGTCCATAGTAATGATCCAGCAATTTAGAAAGTTCCCAGAGGTGGGTGGGTAAGTAGAATAAAGCTTACAGCACCAATCTACTCATGGAAACTTCTCTTCTGGTCACTAGGCTCCCCATTTCTCCAAATTTAAAAAACATTTTATTACAAAATAAATTGAAAAGAGCATGTTGTAATTCAAAGTGTCAGCCAGAGAACATCAGCTTTATTTCCAAGAATGCTTCCGTTCCTCCTCCCCACCCCTACTCCATAGGGCCTGTAGGCAGGGCTTTGAAAAGGTGAAAATGATGAATGCCTGGATGCCATATTTCATTTGTATGACTCTTGTTCCAAAAGAAAAAATGCAAGCTGAATTAGTAGAGAGCCTTTTAGATAGGCTGGCTGGGATCAGTCTAATCTGTTGTTTTCTCGTAAGCAAATAAAGTTATTAAATTTATATTTATTAAATGTATGTATTATGGCTGCTCTGTTCATCACAGGGAAGAGCTGTTTTTTTTTAGTATAGGTATAGTTCTGTCATGCTAGTCATTTTGGGAGAGCATTCACAAAATGCTTTCCAAATTCAACATATGCTTGTGTTCCCAAAATTTGGCTACCTCTGATCTTTGTGAATAAGAACATTAGTTAGTTGTTATTTTCACTTCAGTGGTTGTCTTAGTCTAGCATAATCTAGCTAGCAGAACACTATATTTCCTGTATATCATTCTGGGCCTTGCAATTCTACACAGGCTTCCATGCAAGTAAACTGAGGTGAACTCGGTAGGACTTGCAAGAAGTAAAGATGAGTAAGAGCGGGTGATGGTTTTGCTTTTTTTGAGGCGTGTATGTGGGGAAATAAAGACATGACTACTAGCTCTGAATCAGTTGATGGGCTCCTGGGTCCCTTAATAAAATGACACAGGTATCTTTTCCAAAATGGTTGAATATATTCAAAGAAATGAACAAAAGATAAATGCAACAGGTGTATAAATATAGGACATGTGGAAATAGGATTCATACTGAAATTATTCCCACCTTTCTATCTTTTGCAAACAGCAAGTGTGTAACAGGGTGAATACCTATTTTGGAAGGAGCAAATTTCAGACTGAAGAGGCTGGTACCCTTCCGTAAGTGAATTGCACGTCCCAACAGTAACTTGGGAAATATACAACTGTCTTCCACTCATCTGATTATGATTGTATCAGCCGGCATAATTAAGTAGGCAAGTAACATGTAAAAGCCGACTGACGAAGAAAATGATTTAATTGGTGTCCCAGAAGAATTTACTAGACCTCTTCCCTTCAATATACAACTATTATAAAAATATATCCACTCTAAGTTTACTATAAAATACAAAGATAGCCCATACAGACAAAAATATTTGTTTAATTTGAAACCATACATCAATCTGCACTGTGTGTAATATAGTGCAAGACTGTAAAACAAGGATGCCTCAGTCAGGCAACTGTTCTGAATAAGACCAGTTTCCTTCATTTTTAAAAAATGAAGGAAAAAAAAACACCAAATCTCAAGAATCAGTTCAAACTCTGTAAGGTACACCATTATGCATCTTTCTGCTCCTCTGAAATGACTAACCATCTTCTCTAGGCTCTGCTGTTAATGTCACAGAGATAAAAGCTGTTTTGTAATTAGATTATAATCTGGGGAACTCAAAAATTGCAATGGCTCCTTCTGGATCATACTGCAACAAATTTCAACTGGAAGTGAATCTACTTCCCAATCCATTCAACATGGTTACTATGGTTATTATATAATGGGAGAAAGTTAGTTTGAGAGAGAAAAAAAGAAAGATCATTATGGATGCTACCTTAACAGTCTCTATTTCAAACAAAACCTCATATATGAGTAATGGATTACAAGTTCATAACAGCTGTTGATGTTACTTCACATACATAAACCATGAGGTTGCTTCCAAACTAAACTCTTTTAAGATTTCAGAAGTATGAGAGGTTTTAAAGGCTGCATCCAAATTTGTCTGTTTTCTTAAACAGAAACCATGCTCCAAAAAGCATCATTTGTAGGATGTCATTTGCCTGTCATTCAGCTCAGACTGAAAAAAACCTACAGTATTAACACTCTAAGAATTATATTTTTAGAATCAAATGTACAATAGCTACTTTAAGTAGCTGGCTGAACAAACACCACACATCACACAAGAAAAAGTCAACTGTCTGAATCAGTGTTTACTTGAGCAAAACCTTGTAAGGGTACACTATACTCAGTCTTATTTTAAAGAAGTTGATTAGATTTTTATACAACATAGCCCCTGTCAATTTAAAACAGACCGACTGAAGAATGGAATGAAGAGTAGGAAATGCAACATTTCAGAACCAGACTGTGTGTGTTTTCAACTTCTTTTCTGAGGAAGACCTCTCAGAATCTGTGTCTTCTAACTCTGCTCTGTGCCTTTTCTGTCGTCCATGGTTTTGTGAGCCATCACTGTCTGCGGGATGCAATTCAGCAACCTCCTCTTTCATGCTCATGCTGTGACTGGAAGAGTCTGTTGCGGACAGGCAGCATTCCTTGTGCAATGATGTGCATGTCTGCACAAAGCTGCTGCCTTTATCAACATTTAAGTGTAATTGTCTTCCTTGACCCAGAACCTCCTGTTCTCCAAAATTCTGTCCATTATTAAGGTAAGGAGAACAAGAGTGTATATGGCCATTACTGTAGTTTGTACAGGAATTGTCAGTGTTCCTATCCTCATTGTCATCTGTTTGGTTTCTAGATAAATTTCCAGATGTGTTACCATTGGCAGGAGTAGAAAATGAATCCTTAGAAACAGCCAGTGGGTTGTGGCTGGATGTTGTTTGACAATTCTGGCTACTTTTCTGTTCCACAAATCCCGAAGGTTGATTGCATGACTCCTCAATGCAACTAACTCTTTCTTTGCAAATGGCTTTTCCGTTGAGCTTCTTAGCTTCAAAAGAATGCTCTATAGATCCACCACTCCCAGTAGCCTGGGCTAGAGTTTCCTGGTTTTCCACCTGTCGCTGATTATCACATTCATGTTCTTGAACATTTCTAGAAGTTTCTGCTGGGCTACAATCCTTGAAAATGTCTTTGTTATAGCTTTCAGCAGCAGAAGAATCTTGACTGCTAAGAGCTTTTCTGCTAGTTCCTGGTCTTCCTTCACTTTCTCCACCTCCACATGAAGATTCACCATCTTTATTAGTTGCATAAGACATGTAATGAAGCCAACGAAAAGCTTTATAGAGCTTCCTATCTACTGATTCACTCTCAGAGCAAGGAAATGTCTTCTCTTTACGGACCTCTGGGTTTCCGGCACTTCTTTCAGGCGATGAAGCTGGAGAAGCAGAGAGATCATCCACTTTGATTTGGGGATAATCATAAAGGTCTTCACCTATATAGGTACTTGTATTTCCTGCATTTGCATTAGTCCTTTCTTCCTTTTGTGGCTTTTGTCTTTGTCTACGTCTCTGAGCATTGCGCTGCCTGGTTAAGGCACGTCTCTCATTCAATTCGTCATCATCTTCTGTGCTGCTGCTACTGCTGGAGCTGCTTGAATCATTCTCTTCAGGACTAGGCGACCTTGGTCTTGGGAAAAGATCAGCATCCAGCTCGGTCTCACAGGTGTTTTCATCAGAATCAGATTCATTGGAAAGGGCTAGGAGGCGTTTGTCTTGATATCTCCTAAGTGCAGATAACCGTTGCTGGCGAGAAGCTGCAGCTTCTCTGGGTGATGGAGATTCAGTGGATCTCAAAGTTCCCAAGTTATAGGCAGGTTCATCAGATTCTTCTATCATATGAGGTGGGGAGTGACGTAGAGAAGTAGAGGACTCAGATTCACTATAGCCAGAGCGTTCACTTACTCCAGCATGGAGCTGCAGGATAGTACTTTCACTGAGGTCACTGTCAGAGTCAGAACTCCACCCCTCAATTTCTCGGCGGACCAAGGAGTCAAAGAAGGCCATCATTCGTGGGTCCTCTTGGACTGACTGATTGGCATAATCATGAGACAGGCCACTGCCACTATTCAATACAAGATTAATATACTCCTCATGTGTATAGAGACAACGTGAGTCATCTTCAATTTTACCATCAAGATCTCCCGTACCACCAGGTTGTCGATAAGGGCTCCAAATCTATAAACAAATAGAAAAAGTCACTTTATACCCTTACCGTACATAACGTCAAGACATTAAAAAATTAAATAAGCAACGTATAAGCAAATTAAATACCATAACGATTTTAGAGAAATGGTACTGATGTGGGGAGCCTTAGAGGAACACTTATTTTAATTCCATTCTACAAGTGCATTCAGATAAAAGATTTTCCCTCGCCTGAACTGGAGGATTCACAACTCATAAAAAATGCCCTAAACTAGAAAAGAAACACCAGACTGCAGTGCTCTATTTTTATGCAATAAGTGTCTACTCGTGGGACGGGGTGGGGGTGGGGAAAGGAAGAGTACAGAATGGATGGCTAAAAATGCCTAGCTGTGTAAAAATCTAGGCACAAACCAAGATACTGGTTTCCCAGGAAACTAGCATTACTTGGATGAAGAAATATGCCACTATGCTTTATGAGATTACATATAATATTTCATTTAGCAATTGTAGACATACTTATACCACAAGATGAAAAATGAAAAAATATTATTAGTTGAGAAATGTTTTGGGCACTTCTTCAGCTTCAAGGAGGAGAAAATTTATTATGGTAATTGTGCAACTATTACTTTCATGGCTATTATAAAATAAAACCTTTATAGGTCTATGAGTATTTTGATTTTCATTAAAATATATATTAGCAATACTTCTAGGCAATTACAAGTTACCATTGGCATCAATATTCAGTTCAACACTGCCCTCCTGCTGTCAACCTTTTCAGACTTAACCAGTTTTTATCTTAATAGATGAAAATCCTCAGCAATCTTGGTCTGCAAGAAAAGTTCTCTATGTTCTTCTCGGCTGTTTGCTGCACACTCCATTTTATTTCAAAGCTCTTTTGAAAATATTGCCTTTCACTGACAATTTTTGTTTTAAAAAAATCCTTCCATCAACGCAAACCAAATTTATTATTCAAAGTCAAACAGGGCACAATCTTAACTTCGGTTTTTTTCCACATTAGATTGAAACAAATCTACATTAATATGCTGTCTAAAATGAAACATAAGCACTAGATAGATTTGTCGAGGGAGAAATTATTACAATTGTAAAAAGTCCTGGTGTAAATTAGATTTAGCTATATTTCTTTTCTCCCCTTATCTCAAGTATTTAATTTCTTTGCTTTAATATTTCTTTGCTTTTCTTACTCCTGTGATCTCAATAATATTACAATGCTCACTTGAAAAGTAAAAGGAGTGGATATTTTTTATTAATCAGTTAAATCAATAACAAGACAATAAACTTTTTAAGGTATAATAATTTAAGCAATGTGATTAGTTGAAATCCACAAACATTTTTGGAGTCTAGAATCCATAAATTACTTTCCTGCTAGTATGTATTATTGAATGAAAAGCTAAATTTTAGTCAGAGGTTAGTGAAAACAATGTTGCAATTTTTTCCCCATCTAAATTCATGGATCCCCTGAAACCTATCATAGACCTCATGTTAGAACTCCTGTATTACACCAAAAGATTCCAAAATGAATCATCCAGTGGACAATATCCAGTATTCAAGAGGCTTTAAGGTCATATTTTTTCTTTGACAAAAATTGATAGAAACAAAATTATTCTGGAAAATAAAATGCTATGCAATATATTTTCTTCAAGAATCCATATTTCGCCAAAAACTTTTGTTATAAAGTATGCAAGTATGAGTAAGAAAGCAGTAATAAGCTGGAAGAAACCAATCAGACAAATTATAGTTTGTAACTGACTACAGTTTTAAGCCAAAATGACCTCAGTAAAATGGGCTCTAAATAGAGTTTTGAAACTTAGAAACTTGTCCGGAAATTAGGAAACAGAAATTAATTCATGTGTATCTTAGTCAGAAAACTTGCTTGGCAGAATTTAGACAGAATTTAGACATTTATGCTGTCTTTCCTCAACTCAGCATAAATCATGACAGTTTGAGTGCTGGACGTACATAGATAGTCCTGCCTACCCTGAAGCTCACTGGATGACTCATTCTCAAAATGCCAAAATTTGTCCAAATGAGACTGATTCTAGACATCTTGGAGGAAGCTAAAGAAAAGTCTGTAGAACCAATACTGTACAGTATTGACTTGTTCCAAACACAGAAAATACGACAGAGTTAATTTAATTTAGTGACGTTTTGGGAACTGTATGCAATGAAATTTCATTTTAATATATGCCAATTAGAGTACATTCAAAGTGACAATAAAGTTATTCTATTCTATTAGTTCAGATAGTTTGCAGTATTTGTTTTATAATTCATGTTTTTACTCATATAAACATGGAAGGCAGCTTATAGTTAGAATACAATTAGAATGCTTATGATAAAGAGCCTTGAATGGTGCAGCGGGTAAGAACGCTGTAGTTAAGTAATTAAGTATTCAGCTCTCAGCTGCCTGCAATTTAGCAATTCGAATCCCACCAGGCTCAAGGTCAACTCAGCCTTCCATCCTTCTGAGGTAGGAAAAATGAGTACTCAGATTGTTGAGGGCAATATGCTGACATTGTAAACCGCTTAGAGAGGGTTGAAACCCCTGATAGGCGGTATATAAATACAGTGCTATTGCTATTGCTATAAAACCAGTAAAATTAAAAATAAATTGGTGATTATTATCTTAGTGAAAGAAATGCACTTTCCATTTTTTAAAAAATACTTGGAGAATGATAGTCAACTACACCTCTCTGAGGAGGGCATTCCATAGCCTGAGAGGCACATTAGGAGAAGCTCTGCTTCTCTGTACCTGGTAGATGAGCCTCTGGCAATGGCTTTATCTTCAAAAGGGCCTCTCCTGCTGAACTAAATAATGGGGCTGGTTCATAGAAGGAGAGTGAGACAGTCCTTTAGAAAGCCAGTTCCTAAGCTATTTAAAAAATCAGCATAAAATTTTTAAACTGTGCTGAGCAGAAATCTGCCAACAGCCCAGATCTTTGGGTTCAGGCATTATTTGATCCCTGCATTTTGCACCAGTATAGCATTAGTAATTGTGATGATTGCACATTTTTCAATAGTTGCAAATTTTTTTCAAGGATAGTCACATGAAAAAGATGTTATGGCAGTCGAGACAGAATAGGATGTATTAACACTTGGATAACCATCATTAGATTAATGTTGATATGCTGTAGTTATATAATTGTGCAAAGCTTATTAGAGATCACTGCTGTTAGTTGTGGATCTAGTGATCATTAAGGATCCAGGAGGATCTGCTCTTTCAGGGGGAGTGCAAACCTATCCAAACCACAAGTCACTAATACATTTTCTTTTCCTTACCAATAAGACCGCTATCTTGTCTGGATTTATTTACAGCTTATTCACTCTCATTTAGCCAACATTAAAGGCTCCTTATAGCTAGATATATAAAGTCACCTTTTTGCATAAGCAACCTCTCAAATTCATCTGAGCTATTCACATTTCATTTATTGAACTTTTTGTAGCTTTTTACTAAATATATAGGGAGAAATGTAATTTACAGTTGAGCAATAAACATTTAGAGACATCATGAGTAGTTTCACCCATTATGGATCACTTATATTTGAAAAGATCAAAACATGTTTATTTGTTTAGAACCTTTTATGCCCCCTTTATAATAGCTAAAGCAATGTATAGAAATACTAAAAACTCACCAAGTATAAAAGCAAAACAATTACCATTATTATTTGTATTAATTATTAATTTGATTTGTATGGCCTCTCTGTCTTATCTAAGCAACTTTGGGGAGCTTACATCTAAAACTATCGGATAAAAACCAATTTAAAAACCAATATTGCAACATAAAAAAACTACCCACAATCAATTAAAAAACAAACAAACAGAAAATTAGAACAGGCGGCAGAATTCATCCTACACCAGCTCAACATAGACTTGCGCACCATTGCTTAATCCCCAGGCATGGCAGCAGAGCTCTGTCTTCAGGGCCTTTCTAAAGGCTGAGAGAGTCAGGCTCAAGGTAAGGGCCAGGGGAATGATATTCAACAGGGTGGATGCCATGGAAGAAACTGCTCTTTTTCTGGGATTCACCAGATAACATCCTTTTGTAGACAGATCCCATAGCATATCTCTGCTGCTATTTAAAGCTTATCCAATTTTTTTTTAAAAAAAACTAAAAATCATGACCATGGAGAAAAAAGCAAATTACCAGAAACTCACCTTTATAATTTTTTCCACACCAGAAGAGCAGATCATATATGTGTGAGGGTTAAATCGGACTTGGTTCACAATTGAACGGTGACCTTTCAGCACCATAAAGGCCCCGTTAACCACTCTGCCAATTCCACCTGGAAAGAAAAAAAAAAGGCAGAATTGGGTGACTTTATATAAATTGGCTTGATTGTATTGCCAGTGGAATATGCAGGCACTACAAGATGTGATAACCTTGAATGCAACTGGTGCCATAACACCATCATGGGTTTAATTCCTCTCCCAATTTGCTTTAATCTCCCTTCTTGCTTAAAAGCTTGTGCTGACCAACTGGCCCCCATCTTCTCCTGCATCTTTAATAAATCACTGGAGATGTGCCATGTTCCTTCTTGTTTTAAATGCTCTACTATCATCCCAGTTCCGAAAAAACCTTCCATCAAAGAACTGAACGACTTCAGACCGGTTGCCCTAACATCTGTGGTTATGAAGACCTTTGAAAGGCTTGTGCTGGCCCA
>JANHJO010005332.1:68170-80455 GCA_032468235.1 Pseudoxyrhopus heterurus | reverse complement strand
ATTTCGCATTCCCCACCATCTAGTCAGAGCTGAAGAAGCTTTTTGGATGAGAAGTGAAACATCTTCAAAGAAAAACTAGAAAGTCCAGTTGCCTCTTGAAAAAGCACCTTTGGGACTTCCTCTAGCATGCTTCACAGTTCTAACCAGTCTCAATAACTTTCATAGGGCAATACTTGTCAAATAGTCAGATCTAGGAAAAACCCTCTTTCAAGACTGTTGGCATCAATCCTTCCAAGAGAGATGTGCTAGCTACTTCCCAATCTAGGAGAATTAAAGATTAAAGAGCCAAGAATGGGCATGATTTGAGCTCACATACTATTTGGGACACCTTGGAGAGCACTTTATCCATTTCTTCAGAATCTGCAGGCCGAAAAAGAATCCCAGATAATATGGCAAGACATTGCCTCATTCACCACAACAGACTTTGCCCAGGAAGATACAATTTTACACTATAGTACTTACAATAGTGAATGCAAATACAAGCTGCCAAATACAACCTGCAGTAAAAACATGCACAAATATGCTACTAAATTTTATGGTTCCACACAATTAACCACTTACAATTACAGAGATTTTAAGTGACTTTAATGCATTTTATAGTCTAGGTGAGATGGGGGGCATATAAGATAGACAGACAGACAAGAATGTAATTGTGTGTAGTGTTATCATCTGGCTTTCTAGAACTGAGTGAACAATTCCTTGGCATTCTTTCAACACTATTATGGCCAATACTATCTTGACAGTTTAGGAATATAAGTGGAGAAGGAGGAAATGAGTCCATATGTTTTTAGTTAAAACTAAAAATTTTGGCCATTCTCAATTGACATAAGAGAGAAGAGGCATTCAGAGGCCCAATTTAACTGCAACCATATATATGCTTGAAGCAAGACTTAACAGCAATTTTATTTGACATATATATCCAATAGCATTGCAAGTCTAGGATAAGACAAGAAAGAATGTATCTAAAAGTTACAATCACTATCATCACCCCACTTTTACTATATGGCAAGGCAAAGGAGGTACCAGAAAGAAAAGATTGTGGTTATACATGCACACAATATGCTAAGACACTGTCTTCAATGCAGCTGCACAAAACATTTCAATGATATAAATGCAAGGCAATTTGAAGAGATATGATTTATTCATGCTAGTCTGCATTGTGAAACACTTGTTTTAAATAACATGTTTCACCAATATGAAATGACAGAATGCCTAATGATACCTTCTTCATTTGCAGCATTCAAAACTAAGGTAGAATGTACTTCTAGCAAGCTCCAAGTATTGTAGTCAATTCTGCTAGATAATCTGTAGGTCCTTCTGTTCTGATATCAAACGAATTGAAAAACATATGAAATGCATATTAAATCAGTTAAGCTTCATGTGAAGTAATAATTGGAGCAGGAACAACCAATCTTATAACAGAATTTTAATATACAATGTAAAGATGATATATTGAAATAATATAAATGGCCTATTGTATCCATATTGGTAGAGGTTAGAAGTACATTAAAAGGGAATTAAGTAATCACCATTCTTGAAACTCTGAAAATCCAATATAGATTGAGCAGACAGTTCCGCATCTTAAAGCCAAGTATTTTTACTTCAAACTGAAAAGTTTGTTTAAAATAATCTGGATAAAAAGCTCCAATTCATCAGTATTGAAAGAATGCTCACTACAACATTTTTCTATATATTATATGATATATAGAGAAACTTTTACCAAGGAAACTTTAAGGATAAATCAAATTCTTATCAGATTACAAATTCCACCTTGATTTCTCTTTCCAATTTCATTAAACAATGCCTAAGAAAGCATGTTATTCTTTACCTTTGAGGTTTTCGAATATCCCAAAGCCCAACACCTTCTTTTGAGTTGGCAGTGGCCAGTAATCTGGGCTCCACTGGATTGAACATCACACTATGAAAGGCAGAAGGATAATTTGCCAAGCAAAAGGGCTCTGTTAAAAAAAAAAACAGTTTTAAAGGTGGTACATTTTCAATGTAAAGTATTGATTTCTAGATAAACTTTGTTTATATTTGCCAATAATTCTTAGAATTAATTTCAAGTTGTCCCGGCAGAGGTTTCATATCAGAGTTTGAATTATCTTCCCATAACTCCCACAAAAATGATAAAACTGTAATATATCCAGAAATATGTATTATACCTTCATTAATGCCTACCAACAAATAAAAATAGGTTCTTCAGTCTTAATCTTGAAAGTGATCAATAGCAACAAATAATTTAGATGTATCTTTTCTGCATTTCCAAGTTATTTTACCTAAATTCTGAAAGTATGGTTCACTTGCATATACAAAATGATGCTCCAGTCTGCAAGGTATTTTGCAAAATTGTTAAAGGAGCTTCACTGATGATATTATTAGTTGGGAAATAAAACATCTGCAAGCAAGCAACCAAGCTCAGAGAGCACCAAGAACTCCAACAAGACCTTCACTTACCATCTAATTAATATTGGATTATTATATCAAAATATGGCACTGAAATGATTAAGTAATGGATTTTCAATGTTTTTTATTATAACTTTAATAAGTTGATAAACTGCTATTCACAATAATAGTGGTTGCCTTCAGTAATTAAACATTACATTTTAAGCTTGTTTTTAAATTTGCTAAAAGCTACACTTAATGCAATAGTTAACAAGGTAGAAACCCCAATGTGGTTCTTAAATCAACTTGACTAAGTTCACACAAAAAGCTAATCTGATAAGAAATACAAATTTTTTCTTAGTGCCACACTGAACTTTGTCTTATATTTATTTCTATGCTGCCCCCTTTTTATTTCTACAATCTGGTCTTAAGGATAAAATTCAATATGCTCATTACAGATAGCTAAGCAATTACAATTTATAAGACCCTACTAATAATTAAAAACACTGTTTTCAAAACCAATGCATAAAGATTATTTAAACCTTCCCAAATAACTACACATGATGATATATTGAGAATTATAGCTCCTATTTGAACTTGCCTATATTGCAATGTTATCTTTGTAAGGTGTCCCCTCAATGACCTCATCTTCAGAAGTGAAGTGGGTGGAAAGACAATCCCTGTTATTAAAATACTCTTCTGGAAAAGCTTTTTGGCACCCATTCTCATTGCTTGGTAACATTTTATTCCCAAGATGTTTATATTTTCAACTGAGATACATTTTATGCCACAAAGAGCTGTGCTCTTTTTTCTTCCCCTTCCTCCTTCTCTTCCTCTGTTATGATTTGCTTTTATTACTCCTGATGACTACAAGGAGAAGCGCATGTAGTTTTCTAGGCAGCATTTGCCATTGCCTTCTTCCTAATGCTGAGACTATGTAATTGGCCCAAGGTCACCAGCTGGTTTTCCTATCTAGGCGGGACTAGAACTCAGGTTCCCAGGTTTCTAGTCCAGAGTCAACCATTAGACCAAATTTGTTCTACTATGTAAATTGAAGAACAACATAAAAATTAATTTAGTACTACAAAACATGAGATGGCACATCCCATTCCATTACTATTTAAAGTTATAGATACTACGTTTCTGAAGCCACAGGAGGAAAATACTGCCCCTTCCAGGTGAACAAAGATTTTAAAGAAAATTCAAATACATGCAATTCTTTCCTTATCAAACTAAACTTAGGTTTTCTGTTTTAACAGAAACAAACTCTGTGGTTCCCAACACTGAGATACCATATATATCTCAGTGTCTCACTGCCTCTTTGTGGCAATGGCAGAAACTGTATTTGCTATTCTTGACATGATTCATCATGGTGGAAGGAATATCATACCAAGATCATAGGAGTGCAGAATTCCTCTGACATAGTCACTCTTCCAATATGTTCTGAAAGGCATGCCTATCTCACCCCTTCCACCCTAATCTATTTTCAGTCTTATCTGAAACAAACCATAAATTATATTTGCTTTAATTTCTCTCACTTCTTCATATTGCATATGTGGAGTAAATAAAATTCTCCTAAATTATTGTCCTAAAATCATTTTGTTCATTTCAAAGAAGAAAACATTTCATAGCATTTTTTTCAATTTTGTCTAAATTTTCTCTTGTTTGGAAAATTTAGAAAGATCATAGAAAGAGATGCCATATCGCTTCTTCCCTGTTATTTTTGGGTTCCCCCCTGCCTCCCAGATATATTCACGTATTTGTTCAGTGCCATGTGTCTCCAATGAAGTAAATCAATGCTCAAAATCATGCAGACGTAATTCTCACCTCCCTGGGAAGACTCTCTGATATCCCAAATGAGAACTCGACCATCATCAGATGAGCTTGCAAAAACATTATCATCAACTGGGCTCACGGACAGTCCATAGACTGCATCTTCATGGGCAAACACATCCAGAGTTTCACCACTGAAACATACATCAGCATCATCAGCTTCTTATCTTTTACAGTGACAGTGTGCTAGAAAATTTATTTCCAAACATTTAAAGTCCATTATCCCATACATATCCTTAGAAGCAACAGTATATAGCAAACATATCTACAAATATGTTAATACAATGTGATTCTATATAAACTAGGACTATCATATTTGGACTGAAAAATTATAAATCACTAACAGAATTTTCTGTATCTGTTGCTGCCATCAAATGGCTCTCAGGTTTTTTAAGCCAGATATGGTAGTCTTAATAGGCTACTCAGAAATGCCTTATTCAATTCAGTAGGAGTTTGTCATTAGTAAGTATGCAATGGAATAAGCATCTTGATCTTAATGCAAAGTAGACAGATAAGCTTGTCTTCCCCATCATCCCTTATATCACTCATCTTTAAATTCAGAGAAGTTTCAAACTGCAGTTGCCACATGGATTAACAGAGTGATCTTGAGAATGTTACATTAACTAACAATGCAATTCTACATGTCACTTCTTGAAAGTTAGTCTTACTGAAGATGAAGGTTATTTCTGAATATATTATTGCAGTGAAAACTATGGGATAATGGAATATTCCAACACATGTTAATCATGTAAATATTTTAGATCATCAGATATGAATACAATGTCCTAAAACTTAGGCCCACTGATATTTCAGTGTTTCTCCTTCTCTCCATCATTACTCTGATAAAGAGTATTTAGACATTGGGAAAAAATGCATTTACCTTTGGACATCATGAAGCAAAACCTGCTCATCATTACCTATAAACAGAAACAGAATTTGTTATTTAATAACTTGAATGTAAACAAGCAGGATTGTGGTCATGCAGTTTTCATTTAGAAAAAGAAAAATGGTTTGGGAACATAAGAAAGAAATTAGCTTTTTACTTTTATTACGGACCACATATTCATGACAATGACTCCTACTTATTGGCTTGTTTTTAAAGTCCAAAGCAATAGCAGTTTGTTGTGGAGCAGCAGTAAAAGTTGTTGTCTATGGAGATTTTCAATCACCCTGGTCACGGTTGTCCAAGAGGTGGTTTTCAAAAGGCAACTTCTTACAGAGAAATTCCAGTTGCTTTTTGAAAATCATATTTGGGATCGTAAAAATAAGTTGTGTACTACAAGTCCATTCTATCTTTAAAAGCACTAGAATAGCTAAGTATGGAAAAGTTGCACAGAAAAAAGTCCACCATCCCTTTGTTTGCTTTAGAAACATTATCACACTACACATCACAGGAATATACAGGATTTGGAATCCTTTTGGTTACTGAATATCTGTTTCTCTCAATTAACTCACTCAAGAAGGGCAAACCTTTGGCCTTTGCTGTTGGGAAGTGATTTGAATGGCCTTGTACAGATAGGCATGACAGGGATCAGTAACTGCAATGACATTTACAGTTTACAATGTACAGTTTCCATAGCCCCCCCCCCCCAAATGGTCTGAAACTAGACTTCTGTGCATCACTGAAGTAATGCTCAAGTTCTGGGATCCTCCAGGAGCAAAGCAATACTGCAGGACACAGAATGCTTTTCCATCTGATCAGAAAAAAGTACAGGTAGTCCTTGACATACAACCACAATTGAGCCCAACATTTCTGTTGCTAAACAAGACAGTTGTTAAGTGAGTTTTGCCGCATTTTATGACCTTTCTTGCCACAGTTGTTAAACAAATCACTGCAGTTGTTAAGTTAGTAACATGGTTATTAAGTGGATCTGGCTTCCTCATTGACTTTGCTTGTCTGAATTTTGATCACATGACCAGTGGGATGCTGCAATGATTGTGTGAAAAATGGTTATGTCACTTTTTTCAGTGCTGTTGTAACTTCAAACGGTCACTAAAGAAATGGTTGTAAGTAGAGGACTACCTCTATTTTCTTCCTATTATACCCTAAAGATAGCTCAAGTTAGGAAGTATATTGCTTATTTTAAAAAATATTTTGGTACATCATTTTGCTGTGCATATCAAGATTATAGAGCAGATCAGGGGACAAAAAAAGGGCATTCTACCACTTTATTAAAATACAGGGCTATCCTGTGAGGCATTCTGCCACCATATGCTATATCCAAGGCATGCTACATTGCACCTGCCCACAGCAGTGAATGGGGGGGGAAATCATTGTCAATGACAATGTGCTCAGAAGGTGGTTGGTTGGTCTGTCTCCAGTAATAGGAAATTGCTTTTCAGTTGTGCAGCCTCAATAATATTGCAAAAAAAAAAAAATGTTTGGAGATATACATTGGAATCAATTAAAAATCCTGTTCACATTGAAGCAGGATGTAAATTGCAATCAATCAATCAATCAATCAATCAATGAAGGTATTCTTGTTTTTCTTTAAAAACTTTATTCTTTACCTCCAGAAAAGATTCTGGTGTTACCACTATTAAAAGCCAGGCAGAAGATATTAGAGTGATGTTCTCCTTTCAGTTGAACAGGCTTGACCCTGGAGTGGATTGCTTGTTCCATATGCCACAGCAGAACTCGACGGTCATCTCCACCTACAGGGTACAGAGCACAATATTCAAGAAAAGCACTACAAGCATCTATACATCTTGTGATATGAAATCCTGAATATTTTAAGCCTGCCTTGCTGGATTATATGAAGAGCCACTACAAGGTAGGATGAATTTCTCCATTGTTGCTCATTCTTTTTGTCTAAACAGAGGCTATTATATAGTATTGAATTGAGATGGGGAAAATGGGGAAAACTCTAACAGCTATATAAATATAACCAGACAACCAGGTGGCATCATCTATAGGAGGTAGCGCCATCAGTCAAGATAGCCTAGAGGTGCCATATACCCCCGAGCTATGACTTTTTTGTGTCACATAACGCAGCCTCAGACCAAAGTCTTTTTGAAAAATAGATTCAAATCTCAGATAGCAATGAGTCAACATGTATTTAATGTATTTATTGCATGTAAAAGCTACCTTTCCTTCAGGATACTCAAAATGATACATACAGCTTTCCCTTTTAACATTTATCTTCCAAATAATGCCATGAAATACTTAGGCTGAAAGCATAACTTGCCTAAGGATATCCAGTGAGAGTTTCAATGTAGAATTGGGATTTGACTTAAGGTATTTACAGTTCTAGTCCAATACTGTGGTATTGGCTAACATATTTCTAATAAAGCTACTATTCATGCCATGTTTAAGTAAACAATTTATCCCTGTAATGAATTTTCGTGACTGCCGTATCTTTTCCAACATTCTTTCAGAATCATAGGAAGAACATTAAAAATAATTCAGATTTACTTGAATTCAAAATCTTAACCTGAGAGAACGAAGTTGAATATTAAGACCCATACATCTTTGGCTTTTTACAAATATCTTGCCAAAATGATCAGTCATGTAATCAATCTAAGTTTATAGGTATGATGGTAGCTCCTACATCCAACATTGTCATATGAAAACAAACTTCAAAGACAATTAAGCATTTAGAGAAAAGCATCATAAATCTTTTGACTTTCTGTTAGTTACAATATAGTTTTTCTAACACATTAACATACATTTGCTCAACATGATGAAGCCTTTGGTGTGGTAGCAAAGTTTATAAAGTAGGAGTAATGTGTTTATTTAGATATGCAACATAATGAATAGCTGAAATAATTAAACAGATGAATTAGGATATGTCCTACAGTTGAAATATAAATTAATGAATGTTTTATTGTGTTGTTTGAGATTTACCTAACAACGATTTAACCATTTATTACTGCAACAGCATGTTTAGATATTCCTCTTAACTGAAAAAAACTTCATTAAATACAGATTGAGGTGTCTATCTGGAAGATTACTAGAACATAAAGTACTGAGACCATCCTTTTTCATAAAGGATCACAGACACTGGTCCAACAACTACATCATCTTACTTTAATTCTGATGGTAGGAAAATGGATGTCATTAGCATAGCAGTGACATCTGCCAAGAGCAGGCCATGTGTCATTGCAACAAAGGCCATTTCACTGTCAAAACCAAGTCTGGTAGCTGCCTAGAATGGAACATGATAATCTCTATCCTTCAAGAATACATGAAAGCTAATAGAACTAAAAAACAAAGAAAACTTCCACATTTAAGAAGTACTTTTATTTGTATCTCAGTTTCTAATAATCAAAATTATATTTTATTATGCCTGGCTGCCGGAAGTGGAAAGACTCAACCTCAACAGCATGCACTTCTCTTCAACAGTAAAGGGACACAGGACAGAAAACATTCTGCAGTCAAGAAGGCTCCATAAACATTTGCACTACTCAAGTGACCCTGAAGACATAGATAAGCCTCCAAGTGGCCTCAACAACTCTCTAAAAGAATGCATCTTTGGGATAGGGGTTGAATTTCTAAATTGTATTTAATGCAGCATTAAAAGACTACTCAGAGATACATAAATGAGTCTTGGGTGTTTAAATTATGCCCTCTCCCAATGTGGCAATGAGAAATAGATTATAAATTTTAATTTACATTTTCAACTAACCGTCACTATGCAGTATACTGAAACTGTAACTGTAATTAGTATGAATTATGTCTTTTTAAACCAAGAAGTGTCATCCCAGGAGGTTGGCTCATTTTCCTAAAACATAGTTAAAACTTATCATAGTTTATCTGGCTTCAGACATAACAAATAATCACATTTGAACACTTAAAGAATTTCCTGTCTTTTTTTCATAGCCGATTTCTATGTAGAGAAACTGAGGCAAAATATGGAGAGAGCTCATGACTGTTGCACTAATCCATAGTATAGCATGCAAGTTATCTTGTTCCTAGCAAAAGAGACCAATAGACAGGTTTAATTTCTACTGGAAGACATGGTATGTTCACTTATCAGACATACTGAAATTACATCAATGACAAGTGGCCCCAAGATAGATTTTTTAAGATTTTGAATCCCAGACATACTTCAATGAAAGCAAGTGGTTTTAAAAAGACCCTAAGCTGTGTAGAGATGCAAAAGCTAGAACCAGCATTTTGAATTTGACCTACAATCAAATAAGAATCAATGGAGCCAACATAAAATCAAATTTACATGCATCCAGCCAATACATGCAACATTTCAATTTTTATGCATTGATCCAAATTCTACCTCAACATCTCTATTCCTCCAATTTCAAATTTGTTATGAGTGCCTTTTCTGGACAGGTATAAAGCACAATAGTATTGTTGTAGAGCTGTCTGATAGTGCTGCAAAAAATGAAGCGGCAAAGATCATAAGCACTTCTTCAATATTTTATATTGCATTTGGACAATACTATTTCTCTATTTTAGGTCAGGCATAATTGTTCTTGGTTTATTTTGCATTACCTTCTATTTTATCTTTGTCCATCTTCTATTAATAGTTTAAGAATCTGGCGTCCATTAATACTAACTTCTCAATCATATTAGAAGCCCTGGAACTGCAGTAAATTATCTAGAGCAAACAGTATGTACTGTACTAAATAGATAACATGCTCTCCCTCAACTGAGTGTTCTCATTTTGTTCATAACTATGAGTGACAGACATTTAACTTGAGTTAAAGCAAGTTAACTATCAAATCCCAAAGATGTCTGTTTACAGTATAGCAAGCCCTCCCCTATTTCAGTATTCTGAATATTTACAGTAGTTCTATAGTGCTTTTCATTTAAACATCAAAGTAGTTCAAAGGAAAAAAGTACCATATAATAAGTACAATAAAAAGTAAAAAGTAAAAAAAAAGTTTTTAAACCATAAAACCAACAATGAACAAATGTCAGAAATTATGGCAGCTGATTAAATAGACAACAAGTCCTCCTGGTCAAAGAGGTAGATTTTAAGTTTTGAGAAAAAGACTCCACCCTGGGGACACACATAATTTTAATAAGTTTGCTCCAATGATAGATGCCAGTACAGACATTTCTTTTTGAGTGTGTCTATGAGTAAGCAGATAATTCTGCAAATAGTTTGGTCCCAGACTAATTAGGTCTTATAAAACAAATACCACCATCTTCAAAAAGGTTTTCAAGTTGATTGGCAGCCAAGGTGGAGGTTTCTACATAGTACTATAAGATTGTACCCAATGAGAGACTTTATTGAGTAACTTTGTCACAATATTCAGTGCTAGCCACTTTGAGGGGAGGGATACACAGGACTTTCTAGGTGGTTGCTGGCTTTTCTCTCCTAGCCATAACCATAATTTTTGTCATGAATGAAAATCCCCAATTACTATTTCCACATAAAATGTGTTAGCTACTCCCTCTTCTGTCTAGCCAATGGGTAAACCCTAAATGCAGGAAACAACTGTTGCCCCATTGTGATACTTACTCTCCATCTCATTCTCGAATTTATATTCACCTACTCCTATGGTGTATATAACTTTCCTGAACATTGTATAAGCTGAGGTGACCATGCAGTTTGGTTTTGAAATCAAAACCTCTGCAACCACTATCTGAATTAGCACACCAGTTTTCTTTTTATCAAGTAAAATTATCAACTTAGCTTCCAAAAATATCCTTTTTTAAAAAAAGAATGTGAAATAGAGTAACTCTATATGATAAATCAACCCTCTCTTTTCTGTGACAGCCTTGATGCATTGGTGCATAGCTATCACGTCTAATCCTTTATTTTTTTGTTAGACATATCTAATTCCCTTAACAGTTCATCATATGGTTTACCTTCCAGACCCCTTATTGTCTTTGTTGCTCTTCTCTGGTATTCTCTTCTAGCTATGTGCCCCTCTTTCCATTTTTTTATATTTGTCTTTCTTGTTCATCAGTTTGTTAGAGAGCTCTTTGTGCAACCATACTGGTCTTATCTGATTTCTTTTGTTTTTCTTTCTCTATGGCATTGTTTTTATTTCGCCCTTTAGTATTTTGTTTTTCAGAGTTTTCCATGCATCCTGAATTGTTTCTCCTTCTAGGATTTCCATCCATGGAACCCTTCCTAATTTCTCTTAGTTTGTTAAAATCAGCTCTATTAAAATCTAAAACACTGGCCTGACTTTGTTCAGTTGCCTTTGACTGCATTATGCTGAATTCTACTATGCTCACTCTCCCAATGTTTTTTGTAAAAAGGGAAAATAAAAGAGGTATAATCTATTTATCATATTTAAATAATTTAAGCCTTACATTAACTCAAATGTATTTTTTATATGGATCTCATCTATTTCTGTGTTCTGATTTTGCCCATTGTTAAGAGACCTTTCCCCTGCAATGCTGTCCTCCAGATATGCACACTCCCAGAATTTCCCAGCTACATCACCATTGCTGAGAAAACCGAAAGTTGTCCACACATTTCAAGGCTTCCAATGTTGGGGAAGGCTGTTTTTACCATACTACTCAAATACCAAGTTTAGCCTTTGGCCTGAAAAAGCAAGTACCACTGACATGAGCAAGTTTACAAACAACAAATAAAACAAACCTTTAGAACTGATTCTAGAGTCACTGATGTAACATTTAGCTTTATTTACTTTTGTATATTCATATCATATCATTATTATTGCATTTTCTTATATATCTTGTAAACTTCCTAATGTTCAATTCGATTGAGATAGTGTATAAATTTCCTAAATAACTAAACATTGATACACATTTGAAATGACAGTTTACAGAAGGAAGATGAGTTGTTTTCTTCCTATCCCAGATTCTGAGTCTGAGTTTCTTGAAGGAAACAATACATTTAACAATACAGATAACAACAACGCTCAGAGCAAAGTCAAATGAGGGAGAGAGAGGGAACAAATGATTATTGAATGTTAATATTTGGCCAAAAATAGAGAAAATGTTTGGTTTGAGAAGGGTCTTAAGACAATCAGAAAGGTATATAGGAGAAACAGAACACCTTCCTAAAACATCCATGAGAGGACAGCTTGTAAGAAATGGAAAGTCTGTTGGAGGGTTACCACAAAGCTTTCATCTGACAGTATTGTAGAGAGATAAAAACTGAAGAACAAAGATCATCTACA
>JANHJO010005331.1:580717-592741 GCA_032468235.1 Pseudoxyrhopus heterurus | reverse complement strand
TTCTCTCTCATTTATTTCCCTTTCTCTTATTCTCTCCCTCCAGCTCTCTCTCATTTCTCTGTCCTTCTCCCCCTTCTCTCTTTCCTCCCGGCTGCTTTTTGCTATTACGTGTCCTTCACGGGCAACTCAGCGCTAGGGAAGGGCAGCTGCTGCTGCCACCGAATGCAGGGAGGGAAGAGCTCTGGCTTTCCTGTGCAGTGCGGCCAGCTACTCACCTGAGCATGCAGTGACGGCAGTGGGAGAGGAGTCGCCATTGCCGCTGCCGTGATCCCGGCCCAGGAGGGTATCCTGCTTGTGTGTGTGTGCCTGTGTGCGTGCGCGTGCAAGATAAACAGATGAGAAAGATCGTGCGCATGCACGCTCCCAAGCACAATACCCTCCTGGGCCAGGATCACAGTGGAGACGGCGCAGTGAGGTGAATAGTGGGCCATCTGCGCAGTGCGCAGGGGCGCTCGAGCTCTTCCCTCCCTGCATCCGCCAGCGGCGGCTGCTCCCCATTTCCCTTCTTCGTGAGCCGACACAAAGGGGACAGCAGATGGCGCTGAGCTGCCCGCAAAGGACACAGAATTGCAAAAAGCAGCCTATCACAGGCAGTGCAAAGAAAACGCTAGGAGCACTTCAGCACGCAGCTCTGAAGAGAGGCTTGTGCCTTCTCGGAGCAGAGAGCGTGTTGCGCAACCGGGTCAGCAGGGGGCCATAGCAGAGGAGCCAAAGGGCCGCATGTGGCTCGGGGGCCACGGGTTGCAGACCCCCGTGCTAGATCCTGTTCAATGCAGACTAATCTGTTGAGTAGTTACTACAGTGGTTCTGGACTTCATACCCTGTCTTTTTTTGCAGGAGCTAATTGACCTTATTAAGCACACAAAAGTTCCAATAATTTGCATGTGTAACGATCGGAACCATCCCAAGATCCGTTCTCTGGTCCACTATTGTTTTGACCTTCGTTTTCCGAGACCAAGGGTGGAACAGATCAAGGTAAAGAATCTTTCCCAGAGGCTGTTTTTTCTCTTCTTGCACTTGGGGGGTCTATTCCCTTGGAGATTACTTTTAGAGAGCGACGGTGATTCATTGACCAGTAGAAGTTAATGGCCCCTAGAAGAAAACTCATTCATGATTTTGGCTACCTTCACCTCTTAAGTTGTTGGTGGGGGCCTACATTATAGAACGTTCTGCTTGGAACGTTGGGTGATCTGTCATCCTTAAAAATATATTTTTATTTCCAACTATGTTCCTTGATTCATTTGTAGGGTTCGCTTTAAGGGGGGGGGCATGTTAGCGTGCTGAATATATGTACTGTCTTTGAAAATGAATATCAAAGGTGGTTTATAACTCCTTTAATAAAGCTTGTAAAAATTGTGATTTCTGCCAAACGAAGTTGGAGCCTTTTGGATTAGTTCCCCGATGTGCTATTTTTTTATAGGCACAATCTGAAGTGACATTCTTAACCACAATTTGAAGTTGTCCGATCAAGAAGAAGAAGAAATAAGAATACAGGTAGTCCTTGACTTACGACCACAGTTGAGCCCAAAAGTTCTGTGGTTAAGCGGGGACAATTGTGAAGTGAATTTTGCCCCATTTTACACCCTTTTTTGCCAGAGTAGTTAACTGAATTACTGCAGTTGTTCAGTTAGTAACATGGTTGTTAAGTGAATCTGGCTTCCCCGTTGACCTTGCTTGTCAGAAGGTCACAAAAGGGGATCACGTGACCTTGGGACACAGAGCAACGGTCATAAATGTGAGCCAGTTGCCAAGCGTCCGAATGTAAATCATGTGACCACGGGGATGCTGCAATGGTCGTAAGTGTGAAAACTGATCATTAATCACTTTTTTCAGTGCCGTTGTTACTTCCGAATGGTCACTAAATGAACTGCTGTAAGTTGAGGACTACCTGTAATGAAAAGTTAGTTGCTAGGTCAGGAACAGAAACCTGCAATTTTATTTATTTATTTATTTTTGCAACTTTTCCCTGAACTCTGTGTACACCCTTAGACACTAGGAGATTTAGACAGATTTCTGTACCTTCATATTTCTACAGAAATGCGTACAGATCTGTTTAATGTAAAAAAGAAGACATTGGTTGATATTGAGCGAACATTTCCCATTTCCAACTCTGTAAATGAACTTTTAAGTCCTCTATTGACCCATAATTTTTCTCCATTTGCTCATACAAAACAAATGGCTTTTGCAGGGCGCTATGATGTCCATTGCTTTCAAAGAAGGATTAAAGGTTCCACCACCGGCAATGAATGAACTCATTTTGGCAGCTAATCAGGATATCAGACAGGTGAGTTACCTATCAAGACTGATATCTGATCTGTAATCCCATTTATAGTTCCAGACGCATTTGATTTGATGCAACTGGAAGCAGGAATCATTGATACGGAAAAGGAGGGGGGGTTGTTGAAAGAAAGGAATTCTTTTATAAAATGAGGTGACCAGTGGGAAATATTGATCCATAGCATTTGTTTATCAAAAAATTGTAATGTAGATTTTTCCTTACTCAACAGGCCTTATGAGCAAGCCTGAACCTTTGTGCTTTCTTTTTGTTGAAAGGTGTTGCATAATCTCAGCATGTGGTGTGCCAGAGACAAAACCTTGACTTATGATGGTGTCAAAGAAGATGCCAGTAAAGCCAAAAAGGATATTAAGCTGGTAAGTTCGATCGAAGACCCACATCCGTGCAACGTACTTCAGGAAGGGGTTTGCAAGCGTTTAGAAATCCTTCAAATTCAAATGACTTGTTTAAACCTTCCTAGAAATGCCCCCAAAGTAACCCTTGCAGAAGTGTTCAAAGTCATTGGAGCCTCATCAGAAAGCCTTTAGTGGGATTAGAACTACGATTTGATCTCAAAGTGGAACTTTTTTGAACTCTTAAGGGTTTTAAATTTGAAATGTTTCTCATGATCCTACTAAAAACCCTGAAATGACACCTGATTGCTATGCAAGCAAGGGGGGAAATGCAACCCACAATAATGCAGACAATGTGGTTTGCAAATTTGAAGAGAAATCGGTTGTTTACTTAAACAACCAGTGCTTTGTGGACATAAAAAAAACAAGTCTTTCAGTAGGCATATAGCAAAAAATATAATTCAGGATTCTCCTAAGGTGACCTGATGAATTTTATGAGATAGTAGAGTGATCCTGCTCAGAGACCAAAGCCACAAATGAAAATAATAATAATAATAATACTTCACATTCTAGATAAGGCATATTTTATATTTTTCAGAGAATTAGAGATCTGTTGTCCTATCTTGGGTGATACAAATCATAACTCTGTAGGACATAACAGCCCCTGGATATAATGAAGTTCCAACTCACCTGTTGTAAGGGGTTGTTTGATACAAGTGCCAGCTCATCTGACTGATGGTTTGTGTACTTCAGGCGCATCTGATCCATCCTTTTAGTAGGTTTCCTCAATGATATAAACAGTTCACATTCACATATGGAACTACTTGAGACAGTAACTTGAAAGCAGCAAAGAGTTTATTTCATATCTGCAGATAACGGTGCGCAGCAGAGGTGGACACATGTCACTTTAAGATTCACAGTTTTATAGAAACTCTTACCCCCCTCCCCTTCGGTTCCTGTTTTTCAAAGTTCAAGAACCCAAAAGCGAGAGCATTCTAAGCCTCGCTCCCCTTTTCCTGTTCTGAGAAACATAATTGCGGTTTTTCGCTGTATCTAACATATTTTGTGGTTTATTTTCCTAACACCTTAACAAACTCCGAGTACAGAAACAATGGTTTTAAGCTTATAGATATCTCAGGCTAAACAGTTTTAAAAGCAATACAAATGCCATCTTGTCTCATTTCTATCACTACCCTAATTGAACAGTTGTACCCAATGAGTATATATCAGTGACTCTCCAACAAACTGGAAAGAGATAGCATATAGCTACATTGTAAGTCCTGTACTGTTCAGCATGTTTTAACATGGCTTGGATGATGATTAAATTTGTAGATGACATAAAGGAGAAATAATGAATGCCTTAGAATAGTAGTTCTCAACCTGTGGTCCATGGACCCCCTGGGCAGCTGTGATGTCATCCTAGGGGGTACACGAAGTCTTGAAAAAATGTTATGATTTAAATCTTGAGTCAAGTCTTGGGAGTCCATGGACATAGTCCATGGCCACAAAAGTTATTTAAAGGGGTATGTGGTGAAGAAAAGTTGAAAATCACTGCCTTAGAAGACAGTTATCACATCAACAGAAGTACATGGTTATGGTCAAGAAAAGTAATTATTCTCATTGTTTGCTGCTCAGGCCACACCTGAAATATTATGTCCAGTTTTGGGCACTGCACTTTTGGAAGGGCATTGAAAATCTAATGCATCTCCAGAGGTAAATTGGGATGATAAGGGACCTAGAAGGAAAGGGTTATGAAGAATGTTTGCAATTGAGAGCCTGAGGAAGAAGTGACTATAGGGAGACAGGCTAGCTATCTTCAAGTATCTAAAAGGCTATCATGGAGAAAATAACCTAACTTTGTTTAACAGTGTTCCAGAAGACCAGACAAAAATGAAATAATGTAAATTGCAAAGAAGTAGTTTTCAGGAGGGCATCGGGGAAAGGTCATAATAGAAAGAACTGTTGGGCAATGAAATAGACTGCCCAAAATAGAAGCTGAATGATAGTTCGTTGGCGATGCTGTACTAATGGATTCCTACAAAGGGCAACAATTTTCTATATCGGGGTGTCCAACTCAAGGCCCACAGGCCAGATCCGGTGCTTAGATCTGGCCCATGGGGCTACCCTGGAAACAGCGAAGGACTGACTTGTGGTGCCTCCACCAGCAAAAATGGATCTTGGGAGGGCCATGCGTGGCCCTCCTGAGCTCTGTTTTTGCTGGCAGAAGGGTTGCAGGAGGCCGTCCCAGCTGAAAATGGAGCCAGGAGCCAGTTTTTGCTGGCAGACTGCTCAGGCTACCACAGGCGCCCCCCTGACAAGAGTGATGTCAAGCTGGCCATACCCAGCCTGTCCTCCTAAGGTCAAACATAACCCTGATGCGGCCCTCAATGAAATTGAGTTTGACACTCCTGTTCTAGATGATCACCAAGGGCTGTTCTGTTCCATCCATTCTATGATTCTATGGTCTTGGGTGAACAATTCTGGTCTCAACTTTTGGGAAAGATTTAAGGGCCTTAAAGTATGGGGTGGAAGGAAATCTGGGACATATTTCATTACTTTGTCTGCAGTGCTATCCACAATTATCTATTTGTTGTTCTCATAATTGTAGAGTATTACATTGTATGTCAGTGAGGTAAAGGCTACGGACGTATACAATATTTAATGATGGAATTAATAATTGCCCAAGACACTGTTGTTTTGTAATCTTAATTCTCAGTCATATAATGTCTGGATGCTAGAGGTTAATTTCCTTTAAACAGGGAAAAAATAACCTTGACAAACATGGTTTTATCACTGTGAAGATCTGCTGACAAAAGCCCTTAAAAGGAGTTCTAATTCCAAAACTATTTGCAAATCCTTATAGTTCCAGTTTGGCCATTCTAGGGAAAGGTAAACAAAAACAGCGAGAAGAATAGGAAGAACCAAGACATTTTTAGGTGACCTAAAAAAAAAACATGCTAAGCAGAGCAAAAATATGGCAACTATTTGGATTGAAGAGTTCAAGGAAATTCCCAAGCTGTAGGATAGATGTTGAAAGAACATCCCAGAAAGCAATGGTAAACCAATTGTTTTGCTGAGGAGTCTACAAAGATCTGTCTTGAAGCAGCAGTTCTCAACCTGAGTAGCTTGAAGATGTATTGGCTTCAACTCCCAAAATTCAGTGGCTGAGAAATTCTGGAAGTCCATACTTCAATCTTCCAAGATTGAGAAACACTGGTCTGAAGCCTCCTGAGGTGGAAAGCCTAAACTTCCAAAATACCTAAGCGTCATCGTAATAGACATAGAAGTCTGTTCTTGACTATGATAGTACTAAAATGATGCAACGTGCATTGGGATACAATGCAACTTTTGCTTTTACTGCTTTTACTATTGTGACATTGCAGAATTTGCATGTCTCGATGCTAATAGGAGTAATTCCAGCTTATTACGAGAATATTGAGTTGGAGAAGGACACAATAGACTACCAACTCCACTTATGCTTGTGCAGAAAATCTCCCACATACATATGCTTCTGTGAATGTTTTACCTGAATGGAAACAGGTAAGGGAAATATCCCTTTCTCTTAATGCAAAGTACCATAATCATTTGTTTAATAGCAGTTTCATATAATAACAGAGCAAAACAGTTTGGCTGTCATGTTTTTGTCAACTCTGAAGCTGGCCTGGATGAAGCCATCTTGGAGCTTCAGTGCTGCCACACTGGAGCTGAGGGATAGGGAGGGGGAATTAGAGATGGCTGGGCTTGTGTAGTCAGAATAAAATGCTTTCTCTTGGGAACCAAGAATGTTCTCACATCTGGTCGGAGGAAGGAGGAGTGATGTCACCAGACCATCAGACAGCACCTTGATTGGACCATGTGATTGATTGTTTGGGGTTGAAAGAAAAACCTTTACTTTTAATTAGGTGGAAAATCGCAGGATTTTTCAGTCTGTTTTCACCAGATAAGTGCCAGTATGGTATTTCCAATAAAGTTATTCTTTAGGACTCTAATTGCCTTGGAGTGCTGCTTGAAATGGACTTATTACTTGGAACCCTGACAGTTTTTATGCCACTAAATATAAAAAGATTTTGAAAGAAAAAAGATTTTGAAATGAATGATTGATACAGGGTCCAAGTTAGTCTAAAGGTCTGCCTCCATTTACAAGGCAACAAGTGGGTTCACGTACATTGTTATAAGCTGCAGTTTGTTTTAATAATATGTTTGCACCAAGTATATGGCTTGATTCATACATAAAATTAAGTTATAAATTATGGTTTACAAACCATAACAGGGAAGTCCACATATTTCATTAAGCATAGGATCTTAGCATGGTAACTGGGAAGCCAAGACACAGCAAAAAAATTTCTTGGCACTTCAGATTCTTCCTACTGTATGGTATCTGACTTTTTATATTATAAGTAATATTAAAAAGTGCAAACCTCTATCATCCCTTGTATTTTAATCATGATTCAGGTCCAAACAGACCTCATAAGCTGGAGACATGGCTGCAGCTTAATGTTAAACATGCTCTCTTATTCAGAAAAAGGACAAAGATGAGCAGTGATAACAATCAGAGGGTGGCTAGTAGTAAATCAGTGATTTACAGTATAACAGGTTCTAGAGAGAGCTAGTGTACAAATAGACACGGGTTTCTGCAATCTTTTTACAACTACAGTATGTCCACAATATATTCAAATCCTAATATGCTGAAAAGTTGGGGATTTCTGTTCCAATCTCATATGAGGCTTATTATAGCATAGCACAATATATGAATCCAGTGTATACTTATTTAACTGATAATGGTGTTTAAGGAAGGAACAACCTTACCTATCTGAGTATATCCAGCTGTTGATTGTTGGAAAAACGATGAATGAGACCAGCAAAACCATTTTTGTGTTCTTTTATAGCACAGATTAAAGATCTGAACATATTTTGCAACTTTTTTTTTGTCTTTAAGTCTTTGCTACTGACCTTTCCTGAAATATTAGCATTGTGGATTGAGCAAAACTAGACCAGTTTTTCCTAGATGAACCTGCAGATAAGCGACAGGAGAATGAATGAAAAACAAGAAAAACAGCAACCTCCCAGCTTACGTACCCACCTGCCTCCTGTCCAATGGTTTGAAATATTACAACCCCAACAGTTGAAGAAGAATGAAAAAAAGAGAGCTTCATTTAAGGTAGACAAACATGAATGCTAGAAATCAGTGAGAAAAACTGAATTTTGCTTAGAGGGATTGTTTCCATGAGGTTCAAAGTAACTTCAAGAAAAAGAGAGGAAGTCAGAATGTATTGGCTTCAGGGGAAATAATTTTCTCTCTGGGCATTTATAACTCAATGTCTCACAAAGGACAAAGGCTCTTTTTGAGGGTTTATGGATTGTACAGCAATAACTCCAGATTTATTGACCATGAGATAGAAGCTAGTGACAAGTGAAAGAAAAAACACAGGTTTTCAAGGTGATGGTGGATAATGGATTGGAAGCTCAGCTGTAAAGACCCACATTAGAGCTGCGGTGGTGCAGTGGTTAGAGAGCACTGCAGGCTACTTCTGCTGACTGCCAGCTGACTGCAATTTGGCAGTTCGAATCTCACCAGGCTGAAGGTTGACTCAGCCTTCCATCCTTCTGAGGTTGGTAAAATGAGGACCAAGATTGTTGGGGGCAATATGCTGACTCTGTAAACTGCTTAGAGAAGGCTGTAAAGCACTATGAAGCGGTACATAAGTCTAAATGCTATTGCTATTATGCAGAATTCCGATATAGAAATTAAAAGCTCAGAAATTAACAAAATGGCGCTTTTCCTGAGAATTTAGCTTACCTAAACAACATAAGAAGAAGCAAGGATTTGGAAAAGGAAATATGATAGAAGTACTGATCAAGAAAGAAGAGTCAACCAAATTAATCTGGAGGAGAAAAGGATTTTGAAGGGTTCTACTCACTCTGGGGTGGAGGACCTAGGGATAGCATGCTGGAAATATGTAAAAGTGAATTAGGAGAAACGTCTCTAACCTCAATGGTTGTCACAGCTATTAATGGCTTATTGAGGTTTTCTCAATACGTTCTTCAAGTTCTCCAGTTCTTCAAGGATACTCTCAGGTGACTGCTTACCATCAGGCAATAGGTGTCCAAAACTATCAGATATCATACCAGCTCCCACAAAGGTGCATGAACTACCTCTTAGACCCAGATAATCACAATCCCCCACCCCTGCCAACAGCCCAAAGGACCCAGGAAGGGCATGGTAGAAATCCCCATGTAGATCATGCTAGAGAATACTCCATAAGAGTTCATAGGTTAAAAAAACCCCTCCCAAATAATATTACAAATTATTGACAAAATGAGAGCACATACGTACGAGCCCTTGACGGCTGTAATTACTATGGTAGGCTCTAACTTGAATTCTTCTCTTGCTTGGCCAGATTTTTTTTTTCCTTTCACTTTCCTCCACCAGTACAGTATACCAGGTGTCATCTTTGCCCGTCATCTCCAGCAGTTTTCAGTGAATCTAGGAGCTCCCTAGGAATGACCAACAGAGAAAATATCCTGGTTGCCTCTCAGTTCCAAGTCTCTACCATGTTCCTATTGAACCACCTATTGAGTTGTTGGAAAAATTTTCAAGCACTCTTGGCAATCCATCTGGATATATTAAGTGCATTGGGAAAATCATCTGAACGGGTCCACCCATCTTGCAGAGACTGGGTAATGACAAATCTCATCTAGACCACAACATGACCCAATCCTGGCGAAGGACTCAGTCACTCATTTCTAGTTCAACCATCCACTACTTAAAAGTAAAAGACAGTCTGTTGTGGCCCGCCAGCAGCCAGCAGAGCTGGCAGCAGATTTAGACAGTGAAGCGGTTAGGGAGGAACCTGGGCCAGTCCTGGAGTCTGGGGAAGGTGCTGACGAGTGCTCTGCGTCAGAGGCAGAGATGGGTCCAGGACCATCTGACAGGTATCAACTGCCTTCAGAGTCGGACAGCAGTGGCGCAGAAGAGCAGCTGGAGCCTGTTCTCAGTGTGTGCATGCGCAGAGCTGCCAAAAGAAAGGAACAGCTCAGGAACAAGGGTCGGCTTGAGAGTAAAGCCACAGGTGGACGGTGAATAGCCCCTCCCCTAAGGAATAAAGAGGAGCGAAAGGAGAGTGGTGTTTGCAGGAGACAATTCATTCCATTCCTTAGAGAGAGAATCTATTCCTGACTACATGTCAAGCCTTGTCTGCTGCAAAGTAGTGTTTGAATGATATCAGCCTGGTAGCTCTCCAAGCCTTATAAAGGTCTGTAATTAAGAACTCTTTGAAAAACTGTTGGCCAGGACTTTGCTTGAGAGGAATACGCTGTAAATAAAATAAAAGGGTTTTTTTTCCGGTACGAGGAGTTGGCTTTGTGCTTTTGGGAAGCCTAGGTCAGAACACAGTCCAAGTTACGTCTTCCTACATATTGAGTCAGCTGCTATCTTTCACATCAGTCCATGTCACAATTGTATTATTTCTGAGCTATAAACTATTTACCTTAACGAATTCATCACTTTGTAATCTCTTGCTCTGCCTGTTGCCAGCTTGGGGGGAGGGAATAATTCAATCTCAAATAATTAGATTAGATTTATTAATATGTCCAAATGATTTTACATCATTCAAATTCAAATCAATCATTCTCTTTGCTCCCCAATCCAATCAGCGTTCACAGTCTGCATAAGTGCTTGAGGCATGAATTTCTACCTAAAATCAATTTAGCGCCAAGGCCTATAAAAATGCATAGAGCTTATGAATCAGATTCTGGAAGTAAACAAAATGGACTAGGTTCGTCTGTATTATACTTATTATCGGTAGCACATTCATTTGTATAAAGCATCCATAGGTATCAAGTGACTAAGTGGAATTTTTTCTTATATCTTCCAAGTTGTTTTGCAGTTTGATGAGATTTTTGTATAGTGAAGCATCAGTTTAACACATGCTGATTTAATAAACATTGGATGTAATGAACAAAATGTACTTTTGGAATCCCTTCAAAATAATAAACAAGTTTTACGATATTCAAGTAGTCCAGGAGATGCATTCAAATTAATATCATTTGTATCCATTTCCATCCTAATGTGATCTAAAAGACATAGATTGATGCAAATTATGTACTTTCAGATTTAACAGGATTAGGGTATAACTAGCACCAGTCTCCAAGATGGTCTGTTCTGTTAAATATAGACCGCACTGTAACTGCAGAATTATTCAAAATTACCATCTTCTTGGGACATTTTATTAAGCATTTTGTACCCTCTGCTTTTTACCTGGAAATGCTTAGACGTTCCACCAAAGAAGAAACTTGCCTCTATATTTATATTTGGTAAAAAGTAGTAATGCCAAAAATTGTATAGTAGAAACTTTCTCTGCACTAGCATCTCTATCCTCAGTCCATCATTTGTTTTATCAAATATTTTTTGCAATTTTTAACTTCTTCCAAATTTTGCCCTAGGAGAAACTGTCAAAATAGAAACAGGAACGGCAAATACATTTCTTATTTGCCATTTCTTCTTGGTAATGCAAGAACATTTACAAAATCTGCTACGTTATCATCTCCCGGCATCTATGAAATTTTTAAAAAAAATCCTACCATCCTACAGAATATCTCTCAGACTCTTCTAATTCACCTCTTATTTCCCCCACCCTTCATGTAATATATTCATTGATTTCAAAAAGCTCATTTCTGAGTTGGAATAAAGTTACACAGTGTGTCCACGAGAGTTGTTTCTTTTGAACTTTAACAGCATTTACTGTCAAATGGGAAATGGACAGATTAAAAAACAAGGTTGTGACTTGCGCTAATGTTTCGTTCCTATTTAGCAAATTTGGTTAACCAGGGAGCCCTCAGAGGAAGCTTGGCTTCATGGCAAATTTGGTGGCCCACTGGAAATTAAATAAACATTGTCATTGCTACCTGAGATTGCAAAGGCAGACAACTTGTGAAATATCTTCAAGGCCCCAATGCAGCACAAATAAATTGTGTGCGGCATAATGGATAACCAGGGCTGATGTATAATCAGGTCTGATGTATAATAGAAGTAGAAATGACCTGCTGTTGAGATGTTGAAGTATAGAAGCGCCAAAAGTGTGTGCCATAAATACTCGGAAAGCCACAGTTCTGGCAGGGAACCGGTGCAGAGATGGAGTAGGTTGAATCCTGGAACTTCAGCCTGGGATGTTTGTTGGAAAGCTCCTGCTGATATGGACACACCTGTGTATACATTTTAAGGAGAATGATTATCAGGATTCAGGGTGTGTTCTTGTTTTATGTGCATGTGAAAATAAATAATGTGTGGCTAAATAGATTGGAGAGCCTGACTCCCTTTAGGAACAGACAGGGAAGGAATTTGGATCATGCACTGGGTATGAGCCGTTTTGAACAGGCAGATATTTCATTCTCCATCTC
>JANHJO010005331.1:527157-538174 GCA_032468235.1 Pseudoxyrhopus heterurus | reverse complement strand
AACCAGAAGAAAGTATCCTCCCACTCCAACAGAGGATCAGACTGAACTGCAACTGAACTATATACAATACATAACATAACCAATAGCTGTTGTAGTGGCAAATCACCCAGCAAGCATTTTGCTGATTCATTTTAGTAAACAACATTAGACAATCAATACTGTAGTTGCTAACAAACCACTTTTCCAGCTCTGCTCATCATAAACCAGATTCTACCATGCTTCATCATGAACCTACCCTACCTCTGCTTTGACATTGTCCCTTGGCTACTTCCCAAAGTTGATAACCTTAATTGCTTCAAAGGCAATAAACCCTGTGGCCAGAGTGCTATGTTCTCAAATGATGTAGAATGAATGTAAAACTAAGTTCCGTTTAAATACAGATGGCCTGTTTGCTAGGAATTGAGATAATCCATTCCCTAATGTCCCGGGATAGCAGGTGGTTCTTTTTCTACTGATAGACAAACCGTGCCTTCCTTTCTTGCTTTTGTCCTTCCAAGTAGGCTGAGAATCACTACAAAAAAGCTGTAACTGCTGTTTCTTTTTCCTTTTTCTGAGATCAGGATTGTAAAGCCTATGGACTCTTGCTATCATAAATCATTTTTGACTGGAGACAAGTAAAAACTCAAGAAAGTAGGACATTAGGACTAGCCAAACATTCCAAGGGTTCTGGTTTCAGAACCTTCATGTAGGGTCTTGCCTGCCTGTTTGTGACCCAAGGATGTATCTGTGTGGTTTACTCAGTGCAATGTTTCCTGTGAAAGTTTCTATGCTGGAAAATCTGCCTTCTTTGGAAATGACCTCGAAACCTTTCCCCTTTATCGTGATAACATCAGCCACTTTGAATATCTGCCAGAGATCAGAGAGTTGCTTTATTCTGCAAAAAAAAAAAAGATAACATGGAAAGAAGGCAAGGGTAGAAAATACATTTGCATTTATTTTTATAGTTGTTGCATTGTATGCTGACCTTGGGTCATAAATAAATGTGGAATGATATTCTATTTGTTTTGAGATGGTTTATAAGATAACTTGGGGGGATGATTGCAGTTTACAAGCATTGGTATTATATATGCTTCAGTTTTATGGTATTATAATTCATGTCACAGGAGTAAGGTGGCTTCAAAGTTATAGAACTTGCTTCAAATTGTTCTCCACCTTTTCTTCCAACTTAGGACTGAAAACTGCTTACTACAATGGCCAATTCCATGTCTCTTTTCAATTCCCCTTCCTTTCTTGCAAGAAAGTTATTTTCTGAGCTTACTCTGCCTTCTTCTCTCTAGAGAAGTTTCTCGTTTTCAAAAAAAAAATCTTATGCTGCTGCAAGAATATGAGTTGGAAATCTACTCTTCCTGAGCTTTTTTCGTTAGCTAGAAAATAATTTCTTTGTAGATCTCCATTACAGAATTTCAGATCTGCGTTTTGGGTAATAACACCAACCTACCATATCTACCATCATATATTACTAATGATAATGTATGAGACATACTAAACACAAAAAATGGATGCGTAATATTAATTAACAGTATATCCATTCATAGCTGAGCTTCCAGTGCTGAGTTGCAAGATATAACCACTGTACACTTAATGTATGATTTGCATATTAATCTCAGTCCATGCCCTTTTGATCTAGGAGCTTGACGAAGTGATGTCCCAGGTTAAAGATGTTTCAGTTGTGCTGGGGATTGACAACAACAGATACATTCCTGATCCCCAACAGATTGTGGAGGATGTGAGAGCTCAGTATGAAGATTTGGCTATGAAAAGCTGGGAAGAGTTGGAGGCACTCACCCGACACAAGGTATATGTTTATGTACCATTAAAAATTGTCCAAAGGGCTTCTTGTGAACCTCAGCTGTAGTGAATACCACTGAAAAGGAGAATAATTTATAGATGCTTGGTTTTGCCACAGCCCTCCATGCCTAACTGAACTTAAAAGCACGGCACAAAGAAATAGAAAATGGAGGCCAACAGAAAATATAACAATGAGATTCAGCAAGATCAAGAAAGAAATAAAATCTGGTATAAAAAAATATCTGGATCAAATAAAATAATGAGGCAAAGAATGAAAACAGAGAAGAAAATAAGAGAATTCATATGAATGCTAATAAGAAAGCAGAAAATAAAGTAATATTCTGATATAAAGCATTTCATTATACTGTTTTACTCACCATAATGATACTGTATATGGTCTGGGCATGTTGAGTCTAGAGCTTCAGATGCGTGAGGCAAAGAGTTTTACTTTAGTAAATATGGTCCTTGTAGATCACAAAGTAATGGTTTGTGGTTATTGTTTTTTTTTTTTACTTCCATGCTGCGGATGTTGCAAGAGAAGGGGGGCAGGAAGCATTATTGTATGTAATATTCTTTTAATTCTCTCCTTCAGCTGAATGAAAGAGAAGTGTTATGTGCTAAATATGGGGACCATCTCCTTAATGACCGGAGGGTGATTGCTGAGTTAAATATACAGATCCAAAAACTGAGGTCTTGCATTGTCTCTCTGAAAAGCCAGGTAAGAATGTGACTGGTAGAATATTGCAAAATCACAATCCTTCCCAAATACACAGAAATATGCAAATGAAACCTATGCTCTTGCCAATAGTCTAGATGTAAAAAAAAAAAGACCTAAAAATAAAATGAACATGACCCACATCCCATGATGTTATTGTTATACATTATATGAGGTTCTGGTTATTTCATCTCATTTTGAAAGTTTTCGTGCAAGAACACAGAAGTGTTTGTAATCACATGAGAATATATTTGTTTGGGTTTTTTTTACTTCCTTCAAGTCAATGTTGACTCCTGGCAACTGCCTAGCTTAGTCCCTGTAATTTTCTGGGCAAGTTCTTGGAAGTGACTTGCCCTTGCCTTCTTCCTAGAACTGAGAGTGAGTGGCTGGCCCAAGATCACCCAGCTGTCCTTGTGCCTAAGGGAGGACTGGAACTAAGAGTCTCCTGGCTTCTAATCTGATGCCTTAATCACTAGGCCAAACTGGCTCTCAGAAGAGTGTCTGTGTGTATGCTCACCTGTGTATAAGTATCTGAGGGAGATGGGTGTTAAGAAATATGAAATATAAATAAATAGGTGTAGAAATAGGTATAGGTATAGGTAGATATAGGTATGTTTAATTTGGGTTTGTATGAATCTCATTATGCATGTTGTGGCTGCCATGATACAGTAAGTACCATGTCGTTGTCTTAGTAAATTTACTTCTCCGTCAGTGAGCTGCCACATATGATAACTATTAGTTTCCATCATCCCCAGCCAGATGTGCTGGAACTGAAGAGAAATATGGCCCAAAACATTTGGCAGAAACCAGGCTGGGAGAGATGGTCCACAGGAATGTCTGTATTTATGACATAAATTTTTGAATATTAATATCTCAAAGAACAAAGGAGAGAAAAATTACTACTGGAGAATTTAAGTCCAGGAAGCTCATCTGTCCATATTTGCCCACTCAGCTTTGTTTATTTACTTGGTGTGGCTGATGTAGTATGTGATTAAGAAATATAATTATGTATGTTTTTCCTTTTCCTGTGTGGCTTAGAGGTATTCAAATTTGATGGTTATCCAAGCTAATAGCAACAACCAAACTATTCCTGTATATTAACGTTTATGGGGTAATAAAGGAAAATTGCAAGTGGTAATTAGTTGGTGAAGATACATGAGCAGGCATTTCTCTATGATTGTCTGTGTGCTTGGAGACATGCCACAATTTATATCTACTATTGAAAAGTACTAACATGCAGTAGTAAAGACATTTTTGTCTCCTTCCCAGTTCGACTATTTTATGTGGGTAGAAGGAGGAGAAATAGGGGGCTTGAGACAAGCTATTTCCTTTATTTGTGATGTTCTGTCTACTCAGTGTCTACATTTAGAGGATAACATCAAAGATGCTGGTCTACAAGGAGAAACAGCCCTCAGTGATGCCAAAGCAAAACTGGCAAAATTGGAAGATGCCCTTTATAATGCCAGGCAAGACTTGGCTCAGTTGGTTAAGGAGTATCAAGAGCTAATGAATACCAAGCTGGCTTTGGACATTGAGATTCTCACTTACAGGAAACTAGTAGAAGGAGAAGAAATCAGGTAAGATTGTTTATTTGAAGCTTCTGGATATATAGACTGAAAATAAAGTAGAGCTTAGGTTAATTTGCCTCCAAAAAATCTGTTCAAGATTCTCCTGGGAGATTGAACTTCTTTCATAAATTATTTCAGTATTCAAGCATCTGAGGCCTATGGTATGTCATACTGGGAAGTTTTTTTCAACATCAAAATAAAATTAAAAAATTCGAAAATACCAAAAGAGTTATGGTGCATGAATGTCAAAATCTAAAGAAAAAAATATTCAGAATGCAACTTTGCATTTCAAACATCAGATTCAGATTTTGAATAGGAAAATTGAAACATTCGCATGTTTATAGTACTTTTTGTTCTGAGAAAACTATAGTGGCCCTCCTGAGCTCCGTTTTCACTGGCAGAGGGTTGCAGGAGGCTGCCGCAGTCAAAAATGGAGCTTGGGGGCCTGTTTTCACTGGCAGAGCACTCAGGCCACCACACAAGTGATGTCATGTTGGCCATGCCTACCATGGCTACAACCACCCCGGCCCCCCCGAGGTCAAACACAAACCTGATGTGGCCCTCAATGAAATCGAGTTTGACACCCCTGATCTAATCTAATCCAAGTTCCTTTTAAGTCAAAGAATGAATATTAGAGTTTCTGTGGTGTTAGTCAATTTGCACAGGTTTGGTAGTTAATACATTTAAGAGATATTAACAATCTTCTGGGTGCTTAGAATTCCAGAGATCCTGTTCATTGGAATTCTAAAGATTCAAGAGTTCCAAAGAACTTTTATTTACTATCACCTATTTTATTAAGTGCTAAAAAGAAAAATGTAGGAGGCGCCAATGACAAATATTCTTTAGATATATCTGCAATTCTTAAGGATATATCAGTGTAAGAAATAGGGTTTATTTTATCCTGGCAACAAGCATCCGTTGTTCTAGAAACTGTTTAGTTTTCTAGGATGGGAACCCTCAAAATTTGAAGAACTTAGCAAAGTTCCTAAATTCCTTATTTTTAAGTTTTTCTTATATTGCTATTTGCTTCTTCTGAAAACCAGTATTTTATAGTAAAACTGAGGTAATTTGTTGTTGTTTTAATCACAGCATGGAGTCTCCATCACCTGCATTCATTAGCAAAATCTACTCCAGACCAAAGTTCTGTAAGTTTATTTAATTTTTTTTGAAATGATCTTTTTTTTTAAAGACATCCAACATTTGCTCAAATCTCATTTGCTTTCCCAAACGTTGAAGAACTGAATGAGCTGAGATTATGCAAAGCTAGTAGGATACAATATTAAAAACTTGTGGAATGCTCTTCAGAATTATGTTAATTCAGGTGTATGAGTACTGAAAGCAAAAATAAAATAGAAAATAACATTAAAAAGGAAAAAAAACACTGTGTTTTGTATTTTGCCTTTGCAGTTTTACCGGACTCTGGCATCACAAATGTCTCAGATGTGGCATCAGGAGCAAAAGATTTGACAAATAAAATGATCCATAGTGGAAGAAGTTTGGTAACTGGACTTTTTAGAAGTCACAATGAAAATGGAGCCCTGACTGAGACTCTATTTGCCAGAGCCCACAGTGAGAAACGTGACAATATCCAAGAGGGTTCTGATTTTGGAAGTCCAAGTCATAGAAGTGCAGAAATTTGGTCTTCCAAATTTTCCAGAACTCAAAGTGATGAAAGCAGTAATTCCTCTGCATGTAGATACCATAGTTGTAGAAAAGAAAGCGTACCAGTTGGTTACCAGTCTCAAAGCCAAGGGAGCAAAGAGTTTACAGAGAATGCTTTTGCTAGAAGTCACAGTGGTGGTATCTCAGAAGACAGCCCTTTTAGAAGTTACAGTGGGACTAGTGCATCCTATATAGAAGGCTGGCTTTCTAGAAGCCAGAGTGATGAAAATGAATGTGGAAATGTTCATGAAAATGAAGGATATGCTGAACCTGTTTCCATAACCACTGAAGATGATGAAGTCCTTGAAAGTGGCATTTCTGGAACTCACAGTGAGATAACCAGGGACATCTCACAGGTCAGCCTATCTAGAAGCCAGAATGATGAACCTGAATCTAGAGGCAGCCATGAAGAATTTGCTGAACCTATACTTTCTAGAACAAGGAGCACTGAAGATGGTGGAGTCCCTATAGGTGGCAGTTCTGAAAGCAACAGCAAGGCCAACAGAAATAGTTCATTGGATGACTTTTCTAAAATACAAAGAGACCAAAGTCAAGACTCTACAGATACTATCGTTAGTCAAGGCCAAACTGAAGGTACAGAGGAGAGCAACCTTCATAATTACCCCAGTAATAGTAACACAGCCTATGTAGAGGGTAGTGCTTCTGGGAGCTCTAGTGGTGAGAAAAAATCTGTCTTAAAGGATGGTGGCTTTAGAACCCCAAGTAGAAGTACAACTTTAAGTGACAGTGTGTTCATCAGAAGTCCTACTAGTGTAGATGAAGATCCGTGTGAGGAGACAGATTTAAAAATTCATAGTAGTGCAAGAGAAAGTGCTTTGGAAAGTACTATTTCAGGAGATTCTAGTCCCAGAAGGGAAGAACTTTCACTGCCTGAACTTTCTAGATTCCACACAACAGAGAATAGAGGCAGCCCAGGTAAGAATCCTGGCCTTTTTGTATATGGGAGAAAAAGCCAATCAGAGAGTGGTTTTTCTAAAAACTACATCAACAGAAAAGGAGGCTTAACTCAAGGTGTTTTTGCCAGACCTCACAGTGTTCCAGATAAAGCTGACTATTCTAGCAGTCTGACTGATGGATGTGAAGGTTTTGTAAAAGCTGTGGTTTCTAGAATCAACAGAGGCATTTCGGAAGGTAGTACCTCCAGAGGTCAAAGCAGCAGAAGAGGAGGATCTGTAGGTGTTGGTCTTATGAAAGACCAGAGTAAAGAAATCAAAGAAAGTCCTGAGGATAAAAGTTGTCCAGATCATGATGTCCGAAGTGCAAATGAGACAAAGGAAGGTGTCTCACTGTCTGGTCATTCCAGAATTGAACATGAGCAAGCAGGCAGCTTCTCTAGAAATCTCAGTGATACTAGTATAAGTCCTGTAGAGACTTCCACTCCTATTCAGGTTCATAGAAGGAAAGAAGATGCTGCCGAACATAGCTTTTCTAGAAGTCACAGTGGAGAAAGTGGGAGCTTTAAAGCAGCTGATTTATTATCAAGAAGCTCCAATGAAGAAAGCAGAGATACCCAAGAGGCTAATAGTTCTACTGGTTGTGACAAAGAAAATGAAAAATGTACAGAGGGCATGATTTCTAGAAACTACAGTTATAAGCGTGCAGTTACATCACACCCTAAAACTGAAAGCGACAAGGCTGAAGATGTTCTAGAAAGCGGCCTATATTGAAAGTCACAGTTCTGAAAGTGGAAGGCTTTCCCCATCTGGAATTTATATGGTGGTGAAAGAGAAAATCAGTCTGAAGTTGCCCTTTCTAGAAGCTGCAGCAACACAAATTTCAATGAATAATCCGTGTATAAGCCATGACAACAGAAATGAGTCAAAGGCCAGCATCCTCACATCCCATTACCTTGGTTTGCTCTGATGTGTATCACTACTTTTCTTCTGGTGAAATGTTATTATATCGCTACCATTCGCAAAGTAAGTCTCTCACAAACACATGAATAGGAATCAGATACCACATTCGAGGAGCTTAAGTTCATCTAAAGACTGATGGATTGTGGATGGGAATTCCATAAAAAGATTTCTGTTATCAACGTAACAATAAGACACAGAATTCTGCAGGCTTGAAGATGCTGACCCAATCTTCTTTGGCTATTATAATTTGTGAGTCATGTTCAGAACATTACTCAAAATTTTTAATGTTATACTTTATGGTGAGGGGACTAATATTGCAGTTATAGTACAGACTACAGACTGCTAGAAAACATAAGCCAACAGTATATCATTTTTAACCAGTATTATTTACTATATGTTGTTTGTGGTACTTTTTCTGTTATTTACATATATTATACCAAAATTTAAATATGCATTAAAGCAAATAGCATGATGCTTTGCAAGGAAGTTTATTAGATGGAAGCTGGTTAGTCTAGTTCACTGCTGATCTTTGGGCTGATTTCAAAAATCCTCAAGTTCATCCACTGAATTCTTAAAGGCAAATTTTTTTTTTTTCATTTGCTTAGAAGGCTTTTGCGAACCTTAATGGACACCAGCAGTGTAAACTCACCAGCCAGTTCTTGAAGGCAGTGTTTTTAGCTGAGTCTGTTATTAATCTGTTTTGTCGTGTGTACCTCAGCATTCCCTTAAGTTTTTTTCCTTTCTATTATTTGCACACCTATGCAGGTGGATAAGCACAATCCAGAGGCTTCATACATTGCCTGATCATTGTAGAATCCTGTGCTGTGCATCCTTTTATCTTTGATTGTAACCTCTGAGCACAGTCTCAAATTTAAATCTCCACTCAAGCCTTTGAACTGCTGATAGCCCAAATTCAGCTCATATTGTCTTATCAAAATATAACCACATTATGTTTATGCTAGCATGTTGTAATTCTGGGGACATGGCAAGAGGAGGGTGAATATTTTTTGTATATTTATATAAACCTAGATAGTCATTTGCCTTTTCTTGTATTTTCAAACTATAACCGGAATTATAAAACTGAAATTGGGTGCTGATATTCAAGGATTAGGCATCTGGTGATCAGAGCTAAAAATAATGGATAAGAAATTACAAATACAGCTTAACCATAGATTAATTGGTTGTGCTGGTTGGAAGAGAAGTTACATTTCTTCATCCTCTTATTCCTATCTTTGATGGTACAAAAGTTAAGGGCCTGAATCTCAGGTTTGTTATAGGATTGAATTTAATGAAAATGCACTACTTCCAAAACAGAGTTATTTATATTTAATTACAAACCCCAGTTGTTTATATTTAATTCCAGATGTTGTATTGTCATTTGTCTTCCCGTTCTCCATCAATTAATCAGCCATTCATTATTTCTGACATGAACAGGAATTATATCACTTTTTGGCCATTTCGGAAAAATCATCAAGAGGAAACTACAATCTTTAAAAAATAAAGATGGCAAACCACACATGAGATTCCACCAGATGTTATACATCAAATGGGACTGTGTCCCAATGCAGTACAGACAGATTAAGGATTCCTGAAGATAACTGGGGCTTGGAATAAATGTAAGAAAGCCAATTAATAGGCAAATATGGTCAAAAGTAGTGCTAGAATCCGCAAAAAGGAGAAAGTTTCAATTGCTGAACAAAAAGGCTGAATAATTGGCTTCTTTTGCACTAGGCCCTTTGATTACTTCTGAGTTTTTTGCTACCATAAATTAGCAGAATTCTCCTCCTACAATCCCAGAACCCTCTAATTGATATCTTAGCTTTCTATAGTTTACCTGTCTTGTGTACCATGGAAGGGAATGCAATTCCCAGTATTAGGTGTGGGTTACAGAAACACAGAACTTTATAACATGAGCAGTTCTAATGTCACAGATGAAGCTAGATCAAATGATGGGAACTAATAACAAGCAACTGCAATTTTATGCATATATATATATAGGACTGATTGGTTGGTTGTTTACATGCCATCAAGTAGTTTTTGACTCCTCGGGATCAAATGAATTCACTTTTAACATCTCCCTGAGCAAACATGCAGTACAGAAACAAGCTGAAGAAGGGGAAGAATGCCTCTGACACAAATGTGATGAAGGAAGGACACTTCGTGCAACTTACTTCGCAACTTTATGCAACCTAAAGTCAGGAAACTGCACCAAGGAAGCAGACAGCCATGTGGAAAATTAGAAGGAGAGAAAAAGACCAAAAAAGTTGGGTGATTGTCCTAACAATGGTTATTTCACATTCCTTAATCTTGATAAAGAAAACAATAAACAGGGTGTTTAAAGTTGCCTTTATCGTAAGGATCCATAGTGTTCTGTTCATCTGTTCCTAAGTGACAAAAGAAACAAGCACTGAGTCAATTGTAAGATGTTATCTGAATTGTTACTTACATTGTCATCTGATCTATGGGGGTGGCTTCTCTGTAATTATCAGATGGGAACTCAAAAGTCTTCACAATGACTAGATACTAAATTTGAGTAAGACCTAGCTCTCTGTTTCTGTGTACCCATACTGTTCATTTTGCTCACTTTCTGTGGCTCAAATATCTGTTCAGTGAGAATCGACTCATTTGATGGCATTGAATGCAATATCCTTATTGTGTATGTGTATTGTATTAAAATATGGCTGTGCTAAATAAAGTCCTAAGTTATTTAAAAAGGAAACGGTGAAAAAAATAACGGGAAAAAATATCATTTATTCCTCTCAAAATCTTGGCATTCAGGTTGGAATAATGAGGGGATAATTTTCTCTCCTCAACCACTCATCTGAGCTTGCACACTTCATTGGAGGCTGATAAGCCGAATAAACAGAGTGCAGAATGGAACTGCATAGATAAGGACTAGTGTCATGAATCTTCATGGAATCGCCAATGCAAACCCATCCTCTGTACATACCAAATCACCCCACAATATAGCGGACATTTTGCTAATGTATTATCTCGTACAGTCCAATACAAATCAAAACATCAATTTCTTTGCAGCCACAGCACTTTGTGGCGATCTAATGACATAGCTTTTGTCTGTCTTTAAGAAACAAGAGGTAATCATCAATGGGTATGGTTTTACTTAATAAAACATGAATCCAAGGAACCAAAATTCAGCACCCTACAAATATTCTATGGGTGGGTGGGATAATCATATGAGAACCTGCTTTCCTTCACCCTGGACTACCTAACTTATTATCCTTAAGAAAGGGACATTTGTAGGTAGGAGGAAGAGAGTATGGAGTGGCCAGAGTTTACATAAGTGGTCTCTGGCAGGGGTCTCCAATCTTGGCAACTTTAAGACTTGTGGACTTCAACTCCCAGAATTCCTCAGCCAGCGGTCTCTGGCAGGGGTCTCCAATCTTGGC
>JANHJO010005331.1:97656-109642 GCA_032468235.1 Pseudoxyrhopus heterurus | reverse complement strand
GATGGAAGGAGACGGACTTCCCTTTGGCGTTTGCATTGGGCCACCAGGTTTTGAGGTTCTTGTTTTGTCGCAGCCCTTCAAGTGGCTGACTTGAAACAGATTCCGGGATCGAACACGGGGTGTCTCTAGGGTGATTTCGAAGCTGGTTTGCCCTCCTCTCTCTCCCGAGCCTGATCGGGAGGGCTTCTGTGTGTCTCCACGCTGGAGAGAGAGAGAGAGAAGGGCTTTTGGTACCGCCTGTCAACTGGAGTTCAGGGTTTGCCTAAATGGGAGGTTGCAGTTAACCTCGATAGGAATTCCCTCCCTCCCTTGACGTTTAAAGTGTGTAGCTTACCTGAAGGTGAGGTCGGTAATTATCTCTTGCTGCGATTATTAAAATCGAGGGCTTGGTTGGGGAGAGGAAAAGGATTTTTTTTTTCAAAGTGTCACTTGCACTTTGTGCAAATAATCTGGATGTGGAACTGAAGGGGGGGGTGCAGGGGAAAGATTATCTGAAGCTACATCACTGAGCCAAAAGTATCCCTCCAAAAGCCTATGGATAAATCTATATAGTTGTTTGAGTTTGTGGGAATTTTTGATGTTTTGATTAGGTTTTGAGCAGTCCCGTTCCCCCCCCCCCCCGTGTAGGCAAAAAAAATAATGCCAGTTTTAATTCTTTAGTATGAATTGGGGGGGGGGCATATGATTCATAACAGATATGTTATGGGTGGCATTTGTGGGGCATTGTCCACTACCTTAATGTTGGATTTTAGAACGATCCACTCAAAGTGATGTTTATTATACATACATCAAGGATCATCTTGTATGACAGAAGATATCCTGAAAAATAGGCAGAAAGTGATGCCTATAAAGTGGGCTCTGATATTTTACGATAAGGATAGCTTATTTTCAATTGACTTTGGCCTTGAGGTTAATTCCTAATGTTGGGTTTAAGGGAGTCTTAACAAACATCTAAAAACTACTGAAAGCTCTCTTTTTGGAAGATTCTAGAAAATCTTTTGACTAGTACTCCTACTTCCTTATGGCTAGGCCTTGGAATTAGAGTGCACATATAAGTTAATCATAGTAAATATTAATGTGATGAATGTTTTGTCTTACTGATTTATTAATGCTACATAATTTCTCTTTTCATTCTGAAAATATTAAATGAAATATAAAAACTGGCCTGAAAAAGGATACCTTAAATAGTAATTATGTTTGGTAAAATGGATTTTTCATATGAAATTGTTAATGTAAGAGACATTTTATGAAAGATGTGACATAGGCTTGGAAATAGGTTGTGTATATATGGAGTTTGAGATTTTCCAAATTAAAGATGGTGAGAACAAAAATTGAAAGATACAAACCATAACTTTCTCATTAAAATATTCATATTCATATATATATATATATATATATATATATACACACACACACACACACACACACACACACACACACACCAAATCATAAATGCAGATGCTTATTCGGATATCCAGTTTGGCCACAGTATACCTCCAAACTTTATATCTCTTGCAATATAGGTTTGACTATTACATTTGGTAATTTTGAGGAAGTGCAAAATTTTCTTCTGAAGCATTAGAAGCCTAGGATAATTATTAATAATTCCAGTTTTTATAAGCTCCATAAGCTAAGACGAGGAGAAGAATTAGGACTTTGCAAAGTTTTAGATTTAAAGAGAAAAATGTGTTTTGGGAGTACATAGGAGCACTGCTACCAAATCAAATGTCTTTTCCTACTGCGGTTATGGAGAGCAGCCATGTGATCCCAGGAAAGACTTTGACTCCATCCCTCCTCCAGGTGCCTAATAACACTTTAAACATATACATACGTACATACATATATTATATATATATAAATCCTGCACCCTAGGAGTCATTCAGTTCAGTGTTTCAGGAGACTGAAAGATCTGACCATTTTTCGAACTGAAAATCATCTGGAATTTATAATAGGAGCTATGGTGTTTATATTGTGGAAACAGAAACAATATCACTGTCAGATGATGTAAAGAACTTGAAGGAATGGTGATAAGAGAGTTGGAAGATTTAAAGTAAGTTAAGCTTCATTCTTCATACTCAATTGTATGTGGAGAACTGTGGGAGAGATTCATTTCATATTTTTGCATAAAGGAAGTTGCTGGACTAGTTCCCCTTGATAATCAACTTTTTAAACAATTTCATTACTTAAAAATCAATTCAAAATTTTGTTTCAAAATCCAGAAGTCAAACATTAGAGGGAAAATATGGTTGGTAAGATTTATATTGTGTTTATTAGGTAATTTGATGTATAATCATAATTTAAGCAATGGTATTATATAGTTTGTTTTTATAACTTTGTCATATATGTATAACAATAAGAAGCATTAGATTATTTGTTAAATTGTCCAGATAAGTAACAAAGCAACTTTTGTTGTGATTTGTCCAAAGGTGGTGTCTCTATTGATCAATAGCAGCGATGTCACAATAGCTGTTTTAGAATGCTATCTTTCAAGATATTACTAATAGGGAGCATCTGAACTATGGTCAGATGTGAATGATACCCCCAAAAATTGTTTTATTACCAAAATATTTTATACAATTATTCATAAGATACATTTTTTCAATGAAAACAAAAGAATATAACAGCCATTAGGTTGTAAATTTAAACCTTGTTTTTCTTTCAGTTACTATTAAGTGGAGGTCACACATCTTTTTTTAAAAAAAGTCAACAGACACAAATATTGCATATATTTATTTAAAAATATGTACATGATATTATATAAACCTGTTTTTCCCCCAGGCATAGTACAGTAGCTTTCATGGCCACTTTTCTTTCCCACTTTATTTTCATGATAATTCTGTAAATTAGTTTAGGCCCATGGTCACCCAGTAAATCAGTATTTAAGTTCCAGCCACCCAAAGCCTAGTTGGTTCCCTTCCTTAGCTAGCATTTGCTTAAATACTAACAAGGACATTGGAGTTTGTCCTTTGATTTCATTGATGGACTCAGCAAACTCTGAGTGTGAGTGTGTATAAAGCTGACCTCACCTAGAATATGATATAAAGCTGACCTCACCTAGAATATGATGACACAAGAGTCCAGTGACTGACATCTTTGGCTTTTACCTGACAATCTGTTGTGATCTAAATGACTTAGTTTGGTTAAAATGAAAATGTAGCAAATATAATAGAGGAGACTGGTCCTGCTATTCGTACATTGTTTCTATATAGACTGATTCTCAGGAGATTGGAACCTGACAAGAAGGGAAGTATATCTGGTTTGGGAAAAAAACCACTCCTGAGTGCAAACCTTTGTGTCTGCTTAGGGGAGAATAGCTAGGAAATAGATATAATCCATCAAGACAATCACAAGGGTAAAGTTGTATGGCACAGAAAATTCGAGTCTGCATATGTGCTTATTTGTATATGCTAGAAATCTCTAAGCCACAAAAGAACAGTTTGAGTGTTGATGCGTGATAGGGTACAATTATCTGGCTATACATTCAAGAAGGGTGTATTGGCCTTGTGTGTCGAAGTCATGGTATTCCATAAAGTTTAGAAGACATAAATGAGACAGACTTCTCTACTGAACAACAGAGGATTCCTATCTGTGTAAAAGCAAGTTAATAGGAGTATACCATCACTCCTATCCTCTTGAACCAGGAAACTAAAACTGAACTGTAGATGAAAAATGAAATTAGAGAGGCATATGAAAAAGAAACTGATTTAACTTTGGTGGATGCAGCAGATCAGAGACAGGCCTTAGAACAGGGGTGTTAAACTGGTGGCCCATGGGCCAGATGCGTCACAGAGGCCACGCCCATCCCAGCTCCGCCAAGGGGAAAAACGTCACATGATGAGCAAGTTTGACCCCCGTGCCTCAGAATAATGGATGTCAGTTGCATCTAAAGTAATCTTGATGAGGTAATTAACACAGCATCTGTGATGATTTACATGATAGTCTTACTAACATCCTTACGCAAATGATATAAATTGCCACAACAATATGCTTTCATATTTAACAGATCCTTTAACTGCAACTAACACCTCCTCCAAATGGTCTGTTAAATCAAGGTTTCACTATAATAGTAATAGGAGACTTCAGTCATTCTCACTTTGACTTTAAAATCTTGTTCTAGACATGAGAAATCTAATTTCTAGAAACCCTAAATGATTATTTCTTGGAGTAGCTAGTCAAGAAAGCTGTGATACTGTACTTAACATTAAATAGCATCCACAATCTTGTTATTAAACTAGTCACAATGTAATTATTTTGCTGAAGCCTTCAATGTGAATATAAACGGATACTTGCTGGGAAAGGGCACATAGTCATGTTTGTTTCTGAAAAATATCTAGAAGTTGGGGCAGCTATTAAAAGTTGGATAAGGGAATAAAGATAGCCAGATTCTCCACAATGTTTGGAGATAGAAAACTATAATAGAGAATGTCAGGTAGAATGTATATCTTAGATCAGTGGTTCTCAACCTTTTCCTTTACCATGGAGCCTCTTTAAATATCTTTTGTGGCCACGGACCACCAAGATTTAACTCAAGATTTAAATCATAACATTTCTTCAAGCCTTCGCGGAACCCCCTGTGACGACCTCGTGGACCCCAGGGGTCTGTGGGCCATAGGTTGAGAAGCACTGCCTTAGGTCATGGTATCTAGATCAGCATCTATGAAATCCAGAAAGGAATCAGACTGGTTAACACGCAGGATCAAAGATGCAGATCTTATCCAAGTGAGGAGAATAATCAAGCAGTGAAGGAAAAAAAATTTGTGGAGTGCATAGCGAAGTATATTAAGGTGACCTTAATTATCTTAAGATAGCAGGAGCTTTAAAGTGTGCTGAAGGAGAATATGGAAATATAGAGATGGGACTAATCTTGAGACTGTACGATAGGTTCTTGTATTAAGTTTGGAATATTGGTTTAAACTAAGAGAAACACAAGTAGTCCTTGATTAACAATGGTAACTGGGATTAGAATGTCTGTCACTAAGTGACCTGATTGTAAAGTGCAACATCACATGACCTTGTTGCTTAGTGACAGTATTTCCCTGTTGCTTTCATTAAGTGAAGACTACTTGTAGACACAACGAAAAGTAATATTGTAAGACAACCTGACCAACTAAAAATAACCTTTGTATACAGGTGACACCTACTCAAGAGTTCTTAAGTTCAATATGAAAAAATATATTAATATATCTTTTAATACCTGCATCTATTCAGAGCAGAAGAAAAAAGCCAATATGACTACAATCTTTTAAAAATGATTGAGGGGCTAGTAACAAGTTATTGATCAGATCTTCCTCTATTAAAAGAGAGCATGGCTTCTTCAAATGTAAGGCACTCTAACCTTGTAGACTATTTTGATAGTATGGGCAAAGCTTGTGGACAAGAATGATCCAATAAATACTACATAATTGGGTTTTCAAAAAAAAACTATAACAAAAGTCATTCACCAAAAGTTCTTGAGCAAATTCATCTGCTGTGGATAAGAGGATAGATACTCTCATAAATTGACCAGGAACTGGAACTGGAAAATAAGAATAAATAGGCAATTCCCACACTGATATTGTGCAAAATAGAATCCTCTGGATACCAAAGCCGTGTTTTGCTTGTATATCCATGAGCAATGTGATGGACATATTTACAGATTATACCAAATTATTCAGGATAGTAAAATAAAGGATTGTGCAAATCACTAAAATGTTCTCTTCAAATAAGATGCATGGGTTTCAGAATAGTAAATGCAGTTGAAAATAAATGTCAAGTGATCAATCTTGGTATGCAAAAAAAAGAAAAAGACATGATCTATACATTAAATGAGATTTCGGCTGCCCGTGACTGATCAGAAATTATGGTGAACTATTCAGTGAAAACATTGGCCCTTGCTCAGCTGTTATATAGAAGGCAAACTCAATGCTTGGAATCACAAAGGAAGGATATTGAAAATAGAATTGCCCGTATTAACAATACTTTATACAAGGATATGCTACCTATATTATATACCAGGGCTGTCAAATTCTTGGCCCACAGCCGGATGCGTCACGCACTGGCCACGCCCATACCCGGTTTAGCAAAGGGGGGAAAAGTCCCAAAATGTCACATGATGCCACCGTGATGACATGAGTTTGACACCCCTGTTATATACCCTTAGGCAAACCTAAGAGTGCACCATTGGAGTGTTGTGTACATTTCTAATCGCAGCATCTTAATATTATTGACTTAGGAGAGGTGCACAAAAGGGCAAGGAAAGAATGTAGTAACTGTCTCTTTAGCTTGAAATGAAAGAGAAGACATGAGAGAGGTGTACAAAATCCTGCATTGCCAAGAATTTCTCACCCTTTCACAGTGGTGGAACTCGGTTTTTTTTTTCACATTGAAAATGAATACTGGCAGGCAGCACAATTCTTTGGTTGCATTTATTGGCTATTTATTGACTTACTTAACTTTGATAATTTGATCAGATAAACTTTTTGCTTTGGATTATATTCTTTCAATACAGTCCATAAATAATATATGTATTTTGTATTTCCTGTTTGTATAAAAATTCTAATACAAAACTATAAAGTGCTTAAAATATTTTCTGATGGTAATTTACAAAAGAGATGTGTTATTTGTGGAGACAGATAATCTCTTCTTTTAAAACAGTATTTATTTTATAGTGCATCAGTATTGTCTTTGTACTGAGCTATTTCAGTCCTGGTGGCCTAACTCAAATTCTGCACTAAAAACATGGTAGTACACATTGCTTTGGAATATGCCCTATGTTTTATACTAGATGTAACAGCTGTGAACTTTTTAAAAACAAGATCAGGCTTGGATCGTTTGCATCCATCTGATGTTTAAGTCTTCTAATGATGTCATCTTATTCAAGGACAGTTTGCTTCTCTGCAGTGAAGGTGCCATGTCATTCCAGATGTATCATTTCTGCTTACAAGTATGTAGTAACTTAATGAAATTAGGTACTCCAGAATTCTAAAAAAAAAGATCTTATCACAGAGGAATGTGACAAAAGTCTATGGCCTGTTCTCTCCTCCAAATTAATTTTTCTTGGGTACTTAAAAATAGTCTTTTAAAAAGTCTCCTATTTCCAAGTTTAAGATGACTTTCAGTGCTTAATGGTTCTTTATTTAATCCATTTTTTGCCTAAGTTAAATTATTTTCTTCAATATTTCTGTAGCCTGATTCTTTTGCTACAGTGGAGATGTATTGGACTTTCTGATGTCTAGGGACTTTCTGATCTTTTATTTGGAACAATGTTATATCTATCTGCCTTTACCTTCCCTTCAGTGATGGGAAGAATATAGAAGCAAAGGTTTTCAGCATGCATTTCCTCTAGTTGATTGGCCAATTTATTTGTAATTTGATTCTCCTGAAACTTCAGAAAAAAATACTTACTCAAATAGATGTAGAAGTATGTTCTGACCCTTGTATGCCAGAACTGAGCAATTTTGTTCCAACTCATGAAATAAATAACTGTAAAAGAATAAGAGATCATAATTGGCCAAAAGTGGTGTCTGTCTGGGTAGGAACGTGAGTTAAATATCTTGTCCTAGTACTGTATAATATTATCCTAATACGGTATCTCTGCATCATATTAGCTGATCAGCCTAACCACTTATCAGTTTGTATTGATTTGAAAAAGAATAGCAATCCAAGAAAGGAAAGAATAGATTTTGAACCTGATGTGTAGATCTAGTGTGGTATAGTCTGTTATCTGCACTTTAACAGATAAGGTAGCATTCTGTACTTGACAAGTAATGTAAGAATTATCAATAGTTTCAGCTTTGTTTCCCTACCCAAAGGCATTAAAGATGCCTCATAGCCCCAAATCAAACCTTACATTACTGTGATATTTTAGGGGAAGGCAGACATACCTGTGGCTGTGCCTTTAGTGATTTTGCTGATGAAGATATGGCTTTTATGCAGCAGAATGAAGTGTTTCCCACACATCAAGATCACTGTGGTAGCCCTCTTTTTCTGAATTAAAATTGAAGGAACATTTCACTTGGATAGTTTTAAAGATTTCTGTTTAGAATGTATAAGCATACTTGCTTTCAGAGTAAACCTCACCTTCATTTACATTGACTTACTGTTTTAAATAAAGTGTCTTGTTTGGGAGAAGCAAGATATTCTAAATATTCTAGATATCTAACTATATATCATTGCTTTTTAACAATAAAATCATGCTAAGTAAAGTCATTAGTTACAGCTACTATTCTAGTGCAGAGTGAAATGGAATAGTGAAGCCAATAGAGATATAGTAGGTAGCCCTCCACATAGTTTAAATGCATTTTATTTCTCTTGATGAATCAATTATTAAAGGATTGAGCAACACATTTGTTTTTATTTGTTTCTTACTTTTAATGTTGTCAAATTTGGTGAGAAAATGTTTCTTTTAAAAGTTGTTACCTTTTCCCCCCTCCTCCTTTTATTTTTTGTTAAGATATTGTCCCCAGAAGTTTGTCTCTTTATCTAACTTTTCGTGTCACTAAATAGTGAGAGTTCAAGCACAATGATTTCAGTATCTTCTAGTACAGGCAGTTCTAGCTTAGCAATTGGGAACAGCAACTCTGTTGCTAAGTGCAATGGTTGCTAAGGAAAACATCAGGTGACCTTGACGAACAATTTTGCTTCTGTCTTCACAATTAACTCTGCTTGTTGCAAGCCAGTTGTGAAGCACACCAACAGTGTGTGACTATGGGACATTGTAATGGTTCTTGCAAATGCAGTGATTGCAAAGATCTTTTTATACTGTTGTAGCTTTGAATAGTCTCTAAACAAGGCAGTTGGTAAGCAAAGAACTAGCTCTATCAACATTTGTGGAAATTATTCAAATCAAATAAGGACATTTAACAGAAAGTTTACACTTTTGGGGAATTATTTTGAAATGTTTACAAACAATGGAAGAGATGAAGCATTATATTTTATACAGGTAGTATGTTTAGTTGATCTTATTCACAAGATCATTTTTCTTTCCCATTTTAGATGAATGCAAGTATAGTAATCCAAAGAATTTGAATGGAATATGCTAGCTAGGTACATAACTATTTTCAAGGTGGTCACCTCATTTATATTTCTGGGTTAGAGACTAAGTTATTTTGGAATGCAGATTGCTTTGTCGCGAGAGAACCATTCTTAAATGTTTCAAAGTTGATAGAATAGTTTAGGAAATGGTAATGTAAGTTCTGAATTGTTTACACATACCCCTGAAACACTGGTGAAGATTAGATTCGGCAGCCTATGTTGAAAAATAATACAATATTAAAATACTTTCAAACTATTGTGGGAAGCAGTAATAGCAGCCAATGTCAGTTTTAATATTTAATATAGTAAATATTGATAAATATAATCTATTTAAACAAAAGCTGTTTTGAGGTCCTCTGTAATTTTTAAAGGTGGGGTGAGTCCTGAGAGAAAAATGTTTTAAGGAATGTTGATTCAACACATAAAAATTGTAATAAAAGAGACAAAGCCATGATAATTACAATTCCACAATTACTATATAAAGTTATTAATCTCCTAAACAATTTTAAAAATTCATTCATGTACTCAACATCTGATTTCTTTTTAGTTTAAGATTTAACTATTGGTTTAGATAGATTACAGTGAGTTTGCTTAAGGAAAAAAAATGCAAACAAAAGTTCGTGCAAACCAAACTCTGAAAGGGAGGGAAGAAATGTCCTGATGGAGGAGAAGGAACAGCAAAAATAATGTGGCAGTCTGGTAGGAGTTCTTTTGATTATCTACCTGACCATAGTTTAGAGATGAAGCCATGTCACATCTGTTTTAAGTTTCCAGGGGTAAGGAAACAGCCTTTAGGATCAGATGCTAAACTGAGACCTGTTCAGCCGGGTGTGGGTGAACCTAGAGCAGGCTTTGAATTTCATATAACCTCTTCATTTGGTATAGACCTTCTGGAAAAGCATGCCTTCCTTTATTTTAAGTATGATGTTGCTTAAAATTACATTTTCTCCAAAACAAAGCAATGAGGAACCTGCAGGTGTTACAATTTGATTGCTGGACACAACAGGAGTTGCCAGGAATAGCTGGAATGAATTTTATTTAAAGATGTACGACTAAAAACCACCATGCAACCAATTACTGAGAGGATTGTTGCCTGTTCCCATTCTTGCCACTGCTACCATCTGTACTTAAGTAAAAAAATTGCCCAAGGATAGATTTCCCCAATATCCATTATGAAAGGGAGACGCAGAGCTCTACCAGGTGTGATAGGGGTTGTTAATTACACCTTGTTGTATAATGCACCACTGTTGTTTAAATGCATACGGTAGCTATAGTTAACCATTTGATTTAAATGCTTGTCTAGGGTCTTTTCATACTTGGCTATCTGGTGTATTGGTAAATAAGTGGCAGGTAGTTCATATCTGTGTCTGGTTTATAAATGCCTAGTGTATAGCAAAATCTCAGCTGGAAAGATTGCTGGTTCAAGATTGGTAACTTCAGTGTGATAAATTTTTAATACAGAGATTAAATTTAAACCACAGACCTGCCAAACAGCTTTTAATTCCCGAAGCTATATCAGAAGATTGCATTGATAGTGTTCTTAATGGATCACCACATGTACAGCTTTATCTTCTAGCAGTTAAAGGGAGCCAGTCAAGTATGACTCAGTTTCTAGATAACCAGCTTTAAAAGACATGGTGAAAATAGCCTTCCACAAGGTGGTGAAGACCTGGCTTTCCCCCCTCCCCAGTAAATGAGTTTGTTATGGAAAGCCTTGATTGTTGCATTGTGATTAACTATATTTTGTCATAGGCAGACAGACTGAAAGAGAGAGAGAGAGAGAGAACATATTTTTGTGGATTGATGTTAGCTGCTCAGAAGAATTGTTGCTTCTGGAATATTTCCCATTCTTTTACTGTTATATTTGTAAAATTGCTAAAGAGGCAAGAGCTTGAAGGCTGTAAGTAAGGTAGGATAGCAGTGCCAAATGATAGCAAAAAGAACAAAGGATAAAAGAGAATGAAGTGACTTGGCAGGGAGTAGTAGTCAAGCTGCAAAGCCTGCAGTAGACAAAGGTACAAAAGCAGCAACAATGAGTATGGTCAGTGCAAGAGAGAGAGATATCCTTAAATATAATTACAAAGCCTTCTTATTGAATTACACACTACCAAACTTTACTTAGCCAGAAACAAAGACAGCTGTGTTACCATCAAGAAATTGTGTCCCTTATACTGACTGGCATCTGTATAGTGTGCATGAAAGATTAATTGTATGAAGTTCTTTTGAATACCAGTGTTAGACATAACATATCTACCGTTTGTCTGATTCTTCAGTGGTGAGGATCAGGGTCATAGATGTACAATGCACATGTGTCCCTAGCATCAGTTTATGAAAAATGGAGGTCTTAAGGAAATTCATCATAAACTTAGGAAAAAATTGAAGTTAAATACCTTTTGACAGCCAAACTTCCTTTATTATGCCTATTTCTCTATAGAGAAGAGCATTTGTCACTTGCCTGAAAGAAGGACCAGATACTTGTCAGAAGGAATGTAAAATCAGATGTAAAATGGCTACATGTAAAATGGCTACATCCCTGCAATACCCCAAAGTATCTAGGCAGATAGGAATTCTTGCCCAAAGGAAGCCTCTAATGAAAAGTCAGTAAGTATTTTTCTCTCTGCAACTTCTGCCTTCTTGTGGTTGTTTTTAATCATTGGCTGAAACTTGCTGCTCGATCCTTTCAGCTACATTCCTGGCTACTCCCACATGGATATCTGTGCTGCTGCCACTTTACCCATGCCACTTAATTGCCTATTTTCCCCCATCTGTGTGTGAATGGAGTTGTGAGACGGGAAAAATGGAGTTTATTTTGTATTCAATTTCAATCTTTATTACAGTCATGGACCGCCATAATATTTCATATAAATTATGAACATGTTACATGGGAAATGGAAAATTTAAAAACATGTTCATTCCCCCCCCCCCTTATTTCTGCTTTTGAATGTCATGTGTCACTTGAGTACTTAGAGAGCAA